>CAKNXH010000244.1:64378-80216 GCA_932178445.1 Andricus quercusramuli
ATCACTGCAAAGGAGAAAGAAAAAGAGGAGAGGTATCAAGACCTTAAAAGAGAGCTGCAACGACTGTACCCAAAATATTCGGTACGAGTAATTGTCCTTGTGATAGGTGCTTTCGGAGGTGCTAAACTATCACTGGTTCGTAACCTCAAAGCCATACCCGCGTGCCAAAAATATGCCAAGGCACTTGCGAGATGGATGCAGAAAGCTGTCATCCTTGGGTCGCTTCGTGTCCTCAAGACACACGAGGGTTTCGCCGGCCTGTCGTTGTGATTTCGTCGTGCCCTGTGACCACCCATCTCACGGATGTGAGACGTGGCCATAGGTGTATTTTACCGCGGTTCCACTGGGGGCTATTGACATCTTTTTTTTTTTTTTAGATGGCAGTTGCTCTTAGTGGTACCCTGCGGTGGTTGTTTAACTTTATTTTATATATATATATATATTATATTGTTGTTCTGCAAATTTTTTTACGATAATCCGTGGCTATGGTGAAAAACTGGGTTCACCCGAGAACAAGTTTAAACAAATAATATATAATACATAATAAATGCTATTTTAAGTAACTCCGATCTCGATTTTTTTAAATGTTAAGTTCACTGTTAACTTTTTCAATTATGAAATTATTCAGTTTACAATGGTTACATTATAAAATCTTAAAGTTAAAAATTTTTCATTTTACGGCTTCTGAATCTATACAAAATTAAGCAATTTACATATTTGAACGTAGTAGTCAAACCAATGTAAACGTCCGATTGAAACATTGTAACATATTTTCAACTTAAAAATAATTTCAAATTAATAGATTCACAATTAAACGCTTTTGTTTAATTTCAAATCCTATGATCAAATATTGTTTTAGTCTAAAATATTCCATTGTTAACCCATTACCTATTCAAATTTTTAGTTGAAAAAGGGACATTTTTCAATATTTAGCAATATTTGACTGTTTACTTAAAATGAACAATTATAAATCAAGTATTCAAAAGTAAACAATTTGAAACTGAATTTCTTAAAATAGAAAGCCTTGAACCGTTAACATTTCATAGTGCTTAATTTAAACTTTGAAGGTTAGAAATTTAATTGTTTCAGTTTGCTGATTACAAACAACTTGAAAAAAAAAAATTTAACTTATAATTTAAAAAGTGTATAATTTTAAACGATCAATTTATAAATGTTCAATTTTTTATGCTTTTAATTAAAAATTGCTTCAAAATTATATACTTTTCAATACATAAAAATGTATTGATTCATTCTTCAATTTAGAGCATTGAAAATGATAACCATGGATTTATATTTTTTAACCATAAATCTTTCAACTTTTCAGTTTATAAGAGTTTAAAATTTCAAATTTTGTAGTTTAACGTCATTTAATTTAAAATGGTTGAATTAATTAATGTTGAAAGCGTCCATTTTATACGTATACTTATTGAGTGTTTCAATACAAATTTTGTTAAGCTTGAATTTTAAAAGTTCAAAGCTCAAAAGATTCAAATTCAAAAAATGTTTTCCCGATTGCCGTGTTTATAAATAACTAAGTTATCGAGAAACAAATAGCAGAAATAAGGCAGAAAATACAGCAAAAAAAAATTTCTCCGAGTTTGACTTTTATATTGGCATTAGTAGACAAACTTATGGCGTGCGCCATGTTTTGGTTAGTAAATTTAAAAGATTTCCCAGCTTCTGTTTGGATGGTAATAAATCGACGACGTTCAACTCGTCACACGTATTTTTCAAAGTGCATAAAATTCCTGGATATTAGGTATTTTCACTTTAACCACCAGCTAAATTCACTTCGTTGAGTACTGAGAGGAAAACAGTGGAAAAATGCATGAGACCAAACTTTATGTTATATCTTCGTAATAAATAATAATTATTGTCATTTTATTATTTTTTCTATGATTTGCGAAAAAGTGCCAGTTTTTCCACCTGTTTTTGGTGTAAAAAGTGACCGATTTTTTGTCCATGGCGTGGCGCATGCGCAGTGCCGACCTTTCCGGACAACAGTGAAAAAAGTGGACGGGCACAGTGGAAAAAGTAAATGGACGCAGTGACAAAAGTGAGGCAGTGAAAAAAGTAAATAAAGTGCAGACTACTTCACTGAGCGAAGAATTCCCAAGTGGTTCGGGTTTACACCCCAATAGTTGGGGTGGTGTCTCTTTTTTTCTGTTTCACACGAAGGATTGGTGAGCTCGCACCAACGAATCGTGCAAGCACCCCAACCATTGGGGTGCTCACCCGAAGTAGCAGCGGCCGAACTGGTGGGGTGCGCGCCCCAATGGATGGGGAGCTTGCACCTATGATTCGGGAGATTCGAGTCGTCCACCGCGTTGAAAGTTGCGCGTTCGACGTTTGCGCATGTTCGCTAATGGCCGCAGCTGATAAACATCAGGCTCTTCCCGAATGTCACCGTTTCTAGTTTATGTCAATTTTATTATTCATGTGCGAGATGTCAAACGTGCGCAAACGTCGAACGCGCAACTTTCAACGCGGTGGACGACTCGAATCTCCCGAATCATAGGTGCAAGCTCCCCAACCATTGGGGCGCGCACCCCACCAGTTCGGTCGCTGCTACTTCGGGTGAGCACCCCAATGGTTGGGGTGCTTGCACGATTCGTTGGTTCGAGCTCACCAATCCTTCGTGTGAAACAGAAAAAAAGAGAAACCACCCCAACTATTGGGGTGTAAACCCGAACCACTGGGGAATTCTTCGCTCAGTGTTCGTGTTACTCCGGGAGTGTTCGTGCTGCCTCGGGTGTGCTCGTGCATCGTGCGCAGCCAACTTCATTCTATTTCCCGACTCCGTCCCTAACCTAAAGACACCGTCAGTTTCTCCGAAAATACGGTGTTATTGTTGCGTCAATCGACAAAAAATCGCCTTATTTTTAAACAAAAAACAGGTAAACAAAAACTAGCACGTTTTAAGCAAATTATAGAAAAAGTATCGTGTCCCACACATTGAAAAAGCGACGATTTAAAACTCTCGCTTTTTCAACTTGTAGCATAATATACTATTATTAAACAGTAATTAGAAAATAAACCGTAATTTCCAAATACACTTACATAAAAAAATAGTTTTTACGGAGATATTAACAAAATAAGGCAAAAATGGATAAAATCCCATGCATTCGATTCCTTTTTCCTCCTCAGCACTAAACGAAGTGAAGTTAGCAGACGATGAAGTGAAAATACCTATTACCTGATTTCCAGGGTTTCTAGGCACCCTGCGATTCATAAGACTGCAAAACAATTTAAATTAAATTCAACTAAATTCAAGTGAATTAAAAGTACTTTTATTCAAAAATATGGAGAAATACAATGAATTCAGTAAGTTTGAAATGAGTTTATAAAAATTCAATAGAATTCAACAAGATTTGATCAAATGCCTATGAACTCGCGGTGAGTTTAAAACTTCAAGATGAATTAAACCAAAATTACGCTTGACCCGAACGGGATTTGGCGTAAACCAAAAAATTCAAGACAATTCCAAAGAATATTAAAGAATTCAGGGTGATTTCCAACAGAATTCAAATCAATTGCAAAAAACATTTAAAAATTTCTTCAAATCTTTGAAACCCTAAAATATTAAAATATAAAATCCGGCATACAATTTTGCAAATCCTTTAACCCTAAAATAAATCAAATCCTTTACAATCTTGAGAAATATCTTGAAAATTCCTTGGGGTTTAAAAGAATACCATAATATCAATTGAAAATTCTTTGGGATCTTCAAATATCCTAAAATCTTTCAAATATTTGCTAACACATATGTACATTGAAATATTTGAGAATCTTTGAAATCCTACGAAATCCTTCAATTCTTGTGAATATTAAGAGAAGTTGTAGGCTCCGGAAGCTACGATCATGGTTCCTTAAAGCACCTAATCCCGAAGCAACTGGAACGTGTACGTCATCCGCTTCTGCTCCTTCTGTCCTAGAAGGTAAGCAAGGGCGGGAAATTTACGCGAGATAACATCGGGCAACACTGTTCCTTGGAGCCAGGTCTCTAGCCGCGGATGACCTTACGCGGCAGACGGGACAGTTGGAGATGAAGGTTTCACCTCTGGATACTTTTTTAGAGCTATAAATCTTTGTAGAATGTTAAGAGGAACAGTGTTGACCGACGAGATGGAATGATCCCAGAAGAACAGTCTTTTGCATCCGGTTCGCGATGGAATGCGCCTGACGCTGGCAAGCTGGAATCTTGTTGAGTTGGCTGATAGATGAAGCTTTCATACCTCCAAGACAGCTGAGTATGAGAATTATAAGATGAACTTTGTAGCCTTGGTACAGCCTACTCAGCTCGAAAAGAAGTGCTTGATATTTCGCCCGTTTTTCTCCCTCCTTTGCCGTGATATTACCATCGGCTGGTGCCGAGAATTCAATCACGTAAATGATCTTGTTCTTCAGATCTTGGAGAACAATATCAGGCTTTGTAGCACTGATACGTTGAGTGGTGGAGAATGAGAAATTCCAGTAGATCTTACACTGATCAATCTCCACAACTGACTCGAAGTCCCCCTGGGCGTATGGCAAGACGGGCAATAGATCAACACCATAGAAGTGCCTAAGATGGTAATATAACACTTTTAGAGCCGCATTGTGTCTACCTATGTACCCGTAGCGTGCATATTCAGAGCATCCACTGAGAACAAGTCCAAGTGTTTTTAGCTCTTGCTTGCACGCTCTGCAGTTGTTATCGCTTACAGGTACATTCATTATGCGCTCGCAGTAAACTAAGGTGTCTATAACGCCCTCTTGACAGGCAAAAAGAAATCCCTCAGTCTCCGATCTCAATCCAGCAGACTTGAGAACAATGTTGGACAGACCCATCGAGAGCTCTTGTCTACGTATTATGTCGTAGAATTGACCATGAAGGGGCTTGTCAACATGTTCTCTTAGCAGAAGCGTATGTTCTGCTTCCTGTATACGACTTTTGAGCACTAGAGGTGTTAGTGATGCTAGGCCATGTGTAGTGTCGCTGGAATCAAATGAGAGGTCAAGCTCCTCTGCGGCCCTATCTGCGGCACGGTATAGAAACGCCGCAGCATTGGCGACTCCATGCTGCCTTTACGAGTCGCATAAAGGAATCTTTGCTTTTTAGAACTGAGCAGGCTGTAGCCAGAACTGTTCTTCGATGAAGAGACTCTAAGCTTAGCAAGCCTCTACCCCCTTTATCTCGAGGGAGATATATTCGAGGTACGGAAGATCTAGGATGAAGACTTCGATGTGTTGTCATTATCTTGCGTGTGCTTCGGTCGAGTTGCTTCAACTCATCGACGTTCCATTTTACTGCACCAAACGTGTAGAGCAGTACAGGAATGGCCAGCATATTGGTCGCCTGGATCTTATTCTTTCCAGATAATTCGGAAGCCCAAATTTTTCTGAGAATTTGGCGAAACCTTTTCCCAAGGGCCGCTTTTAACTTCCGCACATTTTGGGTTTCCGCTTGCGGTATTCTAAGATATGTATATGTTTCTCCAATACCAAGATGTTGAATGGCATTTCCGCCTATGAGTTGAACATCCTGATTGCCACGCGATGATGTAGATTCTAATCTTCATTGGTGTAGGTGGACGCAGGCACACTTGTCCAGTCCGAAGCTCATGCCCATCGCTTTAGAATAACTATTTACCGCCTCGACAAGGATGTCAAGGTCCTCTTTCGAGGAAGCAAAGAGTTTAAGGTCGTCCATGTATAAAAGGTGGTTGACCTTATATTCTCTTCTGTTCGGCGGGCCACATAGGTATCCAGAGCTTTTGCCTCGGAGTACAATAGATAGAGGCAAGAGGGAGATGCAGAAAAGTATCGGACTTAGAGAGTCTCCTTGAAAGACCCCCCTCTTATATGTGACATAGCTTATAGTCACTTGTCTTTTGTCAGATGTTATGACAAATCTTATCCGCCACAAGAGCATAAGCTCTTTTATGCATCTCACTATTTTTTGATGCACCTCCATGCACTCAAGGAGCTTAATAAGTAGCTCATGGTTCGTGTTATCGAATGCCTTACGGTAGTCAATCCAAGCCATGGACAGATTGCGTCGATACCTGATCGAATCCTGGGTAATACACCTGTCTATTAACAGGTTCTCCCTGCAACCTGCCAGCCCTCTCTTGCATCCACGTTGTTCAACTATTACACTCCATACCGGCTCGATAGATGTTACTATCCTCTCTTTGAGGATGCCAGTAAATAGCTTGTAGCTGGTGTTTAAACAAGCTATGGCCCTGTAGTTTTTTGGACTTGACAAATCTGCGGTCTTAGGGATCAATATCGTGCGTCCTTTCACTAGCCACTGCGGGACGGGTTGTTCTCCGTTTAAGAAAGTAGTAAATATACGAGCTAGATGTTGGTGCGTAGAAGTAAACTTCTTCCACCAGAAGTTGTTGATTTTATCTGGCCTGGCGCTGGAAAGTCCTTAGTTCTAGCGATAACTTTCTTCACTTCCTCAGCAGTACTGAGTGGACACTCTTCCTCTGGACCTTGTAACCTTTGCCTTTGGCAAAAGTTACGAAAGAGTGATATATCAGAAGCGTCTTCAATTAGCTGATAAGTATCTCCATATACTTGCTCCCAGAAGACTTAAATCTCTTCTTGACTAGGCGGATTTTTAACGGCACGTGACGCTTTATTGAATAGACGGGAAGGCTGAGTAGTCCAGTGCTGCTTGACGGTCAACAGTTTACACTTGTCATTGTTATTATTAAACCATTAAGCCGTTTCTCTTTCGGGGTAGGCATGACTTGCTCGGTTGGAAAATAGTAGTGTGGGGCTGGGTATATAGGTATGAGGTAGATAGGTATAAGGTAGATAGGTATATAGGTATAGATATTTTAGATTGATCTAGAATTCTCGTGTTATTCATTTAAATGATATGTTGGTTCCGGAACACTGCTCTGACCCAGGTTGCTGATCAATCTCTCTAGCGATCACCCCAAGTGAAGATCCTCACAAAATTGTTATGTGTGGTTCCCCACTTGGGCCCATTAGTATCCAAGGTATTTTGTTTCAGGCGTCATTCACTCTACTAACATTCTTTTTATAAACTATTTAAATCTACTAAATTTAGTTTTAAAATTTAAAACTACTTAAATCTCTTCTTGACTAGGCGGATTTTTAACGGCACGTGACGCTTTATTGAACAGACGGGAAGGCTGAGTAGTCCAGTGCTGCTTGATGGTCAACAGTTTACACTTGTCATTGTTATTATTATTATTAAACCATTAAGCAATTTCTCTTTCGGGGTAGGCATGACTTGCTCGGTTGGAAAATAGTAGTGTGGGGCTGGATATATAGGTATGAGGTGGATAGGTATATAGGTATAGATATTTTAGATTGATCTAGAATTCTCGTGTTATTTATTTAAATGATATGTTTGTTCCGGAACACTGCTCCGACCCAGGTTGCTGATCAATCTCTCTAGCGATCACCCCAAGTGAAGATCCTCACAAAATTGTTATGTGTGGTTCCCCACTTGGGCCCATTGGTATCCAAGGTATTTTGTTTCAGGCGTCATTCACTCTACTAACATTCTTTTTATAAACTATTTGTCGCCACACATTTCTGTCTTGGCATACTACTCCAACTTCCTTCGCGTCCATGCATTTTTTCATGAAAGCTCTTTTGTTTCTATGGCTACTTGTGTCTCATTCTTTGAGGATTATCTCGTTTCGGACTTTATCCATCAGTGTTTTTCCGCATATTGAGCGCAGAGGTTTCATGCCAACCGCGTTAATTTTATTCCTGTTTTTTTCTTCACAGGTCCATGTCTCGCTACCTTATAGTACAGTCGGTACGAATATAGAATCATGTATGACCATTTTAGCTTTTTTTGATATGTTTTAATTTGTGAGGATGGACCCTGCTCTACCGATAACCTGATTACCCTTATTTATGCGCCTATCCAACTCCCCATCTATTTTTCCGTCGTTAGTGAATAGACTACCTAGATATATCAGAGACCATGATTTTCGTTTTATTCACGTTAATTTTGAGGCCCATGTTCTTCATGCTTGTATTTAGTTTATTCAACATTCTTTGCAGGTCCTCGACTGATTCTGCCATAACAATCTTGTCATCTGCGAAAGCTAACCCACGTACCTTAACTGTTTCGAGATCCACACCTTCTTCGTCGAAGAGGGAAGTTCTTAGATACTTATCCATAAATATAATAAATAGCCACGAGGACATAACGCATCCTTGTTTCACGTCTTGCATAATATCGAACCAGTCACTCAGTTTCCCATTTACCCTTACACTTGCTTTACTACCTGTATATATTGTCTTTATTGCTTGTAGGAGTCCTCCATTTAATCCGTACTCTTTAAGGACTTCCCAAAGTTTACTTCTATTTACCTTGTCAGATGATTATTCTAGGTCAATAAATGCACAGAAAACTTTCTTTTTGTAACACATGCATGAAAATGGCCATATTCCGTGTCCATAAAGCGTACGGAAAATTGCGGATTCCTCTACTATGAGAGTAGCGTGCTGGAATGTAACATTCCCGCACTTGTGCGGGAATATTCCCGCACTGAATCATTTACGAGCGCTTATCTTTAGTTCGAGAATTAATATTCACACGGCATGTGAAACAATTACGCGGCGTTTCCCGGGCAACTCAGCTGATCACATTTGTTTTCATGACGCTCATAAAAAGCTGTCAAACATCCGACCAGTCGATATGAATATAGGTGCACCCTCAACACTGTGAACACGTTACCCAATGTTTTTTTGTTTTTTTAAAGTTTAAATTTAATGTAATAACATTGTGACTCAATATTTGGTGGTTTTGCATTAGTCAGGGGGCTTCGCCCCCCGAACCCCCCAGCAGGGGCTTCGCCCCCTGCACCCCCACCAGGGCTGCGCCCTGGACCACCCGCCCCCCACGCCAACGACCTCCATATCGTATTTCTCATTGCATTTTCATGCATTTTTTGCAAAAAATATCGTGTGTGACATGTGCTGGGAGACATTCCACTTCACGCACTTGTAACACAATGTACTATTCCTACCCTCAAGCTTTTTTCTGTGATCTGTCTTAGGCTAAATATCTGATCTGTACATGATCTTCCTGGCATAAATCTACTTTGGACTTCCCATATCTTTTTATATTCCTTTCTTTTGTATATTGGCACGATAATCGCTTTTCTCCAATCGTCTGGGTTTCTTCAAAGTAGTTTTTTATTTTATTTTCTTCTTCTGTTCTGATTTTATCCTTACTTTCCTTGACTAGTCGTTTAACTTTCCTCTTTCTGTGTCTGTAATCATTTTTGAGCCTATTTCTCTCCTCATCGCTAAGACCAGTGATGTGCAACGTTATTTCGTACGCTTCTTTCTTATCTTTTCGGGCATTTCATCATTCCACCACGCATCGCCAGACTTTCTTCCTACCACTGCTGTACCACACACTTCAATCACAGTTTTAACAATGATATCCCGTAACAAAGTCCACGTGCCCTCTATATCTTTATTGCTTCTAAGCGGCTCCCAAATTGCCTTATCTATGCGTTTGTTTATCTGAATTCTGAAAATCTATTCGCACTTCCGGTTTCTATAAATTTTCAACCTTGATTCGCGTTTGTTTCGTTTGTTTGGTTCATTTTGGAGACAAAAAGGAAATGATCAGTACTGCATTCGTAACCCCTCATGAGTCTAGTCTCTAGTATCTTTAACTAGTTCTCTTAGTCTTTCCTCCGCAATAACGAAGTCAATTATACTGCGGTTATTTCCTTTACACCAGGTGTACGTGTGCATCATTTTATGTCGAAACCAAGTATTTGTCATAAATAGGCCCTTTTTTGAACATAAGCTAACTGACTTTTCCCCGTTATAATTTTTTCTTGGATTCCCAAATTTACCTAGTACCTTTTCTATATCTGTATCCTGACGTTGGACGCCGACCCATCCGTTCATATCTTTTGGCAAAATTATTCTTTCACCTTGATCGCAAGTACCCACAGCAATCTGGGCGATACATATTAGGGCGTATCCAAAAAAATAAAGTTGTTTGCGCGACGTTCTAATAGCAATCAAAACTTTCTTTTGGTAGTCAAAAACACTCACCTAAAGTTTCATAAAAAAATAGCTTCTGTCTCTGCATCGTAGATATAGCTAAAAATCACAAAAAACGAAGCACTTCTTCAAATTTGAACAGGAAATTTTTTCTTATATAGATTTAAATTATCAATAAAAATAGTTCAAAGCAATTCTGTTTATACCTGTACAGCGATAATTCCATTAAAATATTTTTTACCCTCCCTAATTGACTGTGAAGCTTCAAAAAATCGACTTTTTCACTATTTTCTTAGATTCATGGTAAATTTCTCGACTATTTGACCATATAATTATAATATTATATAATGTGATATAAATTAATCAGAATGTATTTGCAATATGTTGCAACAATAATATACAGTGAGGCCAAATTCATAGTAGTCATAGTCATAAGTGCGAAAGAGATGCTCTTATACGCCATCTACTAGTGTCTCACTTGCACTCACGTTCCCCTAGGACTACTATGAAGTTGACCTTACGGTATAAGGAATGTTGACATTAAAATAATTTACATTGATTTTGAATTGCAAGAAAATATTTAAATGTGATATATTGCTCTTTATTTGACAATAAAAGTAATATTCGGTACATAAATTATCAGAAAAAATATTTCGAAGCAAGTGGATTTGTAGTTACAAAGCAAAAAATGATTCAAATATTTTTTAATCTACCTAAGTGACCTGAAAATTTCAAAACATCGAATAAAATCGACTTTTTCGCTATGTTCTTAGATTTACGGCAATTTTTTTCGACTATTTGACCATGAAATGTCTGATATACGTGAAGAATAATGCATTTTTAATATGTTACACCAATAATATATGCAGATTGTCAATATTAAAATCATTTTTATTGATTTTGGATTACAAGAAAATATCTAAAAGTGATATATTGCGTTTTATTTCACAACAAAATTAATTTTCGGTATCTAAATAAGGTAAAAATGTATTCAAGTGTACCTAGATTTACACTTGTACAGTTAGGAGGTAATTTAAATAATTCTTATACGGCCAGAATAACGTAGAGTAGAGGATTAAAAAAAACAGAATTCAATTTGATGGTATGATGGTCACGTGGTTGATAAGTCATATAAATTTAAGAAAATAGCAAAAAATGGAATTCTGGGTTTCTTTTTAATCCTCTACGAATTATTCAAGTTACCTCATCACTGTACACGTGTAAATCTGGGTACACTTGAAAACATTTTTACCTTATTTACATACCGAAAATTAATTTTGTTGAGAAATAAAGAGCAATATATCACTTTTAGATATTTTCTTGTGATCCAAAGTCAATGAAAATTATTTTATTGTCAACATTCCATATATATTATTGTTGCAACATATTGCAAATACATTCTGCTTAACTTATATCACACATTACATGGTCAAATAGTCGAGAAATTTGCCACGAGTCTAAGAAAATAGCGAAAAAGTCGACTTTTTTCGATTTTTTGAAACTTCAAAGTCAATTAGGGAGGGTAAAAAATATTGTAATGGAATTATCGCTATACAGGTATAAATCGAATTGCTTTGAACTATTTTTATTGATAATTTAAATATATATAAGAAAAAATTTCCTGTTCAAATTTGAAGAAGTGCTTCGTTTTTTGTGATTTTTAGCTATATCTACGATGCGGAGACAGAAGGATTTTTTTTTTTATGAAACTTTAGGGGAGTGTTTTTGACTCCCAAAAGAAAGTTTCCATTGCTATTAGAACTTCACGCAAATAACTTTTTTTTCGATACGCCCTAATACATATCCTTGATCTTTAAGATGCTGTCTTGCTTTTTCATTCATAATTAAACCGACCCCTTGAATACCATGTTATTTACTATCTACTCCTGAACGAATTTCAAAACCGCCTTTTAACACCCCATTTTCTATGTTTCTACTTTCGCAACCCTTTTTCTTCGTCTCAGGTAGACAAAGAAGATCTAGTTTCCTTATGTATGTGCATAGTTTCTCGTAGTTCTCTTATCTTAAGATCATGCACTCCTCTAGCATTCCAAACACCCAGTCTCCATTCATCGCCTGAAACTCGACCTTTACGTTTATCGTGTGTATGCATTTCGTCAATCGAAGTTTCAATCCATTCCGAGGCTACTTCATTGTTTGTATTATTCATTGTTTAGATTGTACACCCAACTACCACCTTTATACGCGAAATTTGTTATGCGAGTCGCACTCATGTCCAAGTTCAGTAGTGATTCGTCGTATGGTGGAAAGTCTAGTTGTAACGTCAGTCCCACCAAAACTTCTTTTACCAGGTGGGGGGGGGGAAGACAAAGAAAAACCGAGAGTCTCAATTGGTTGGTGATTTAGGCTGAGGTCACCAGCCTTCAGCTGCGTTGTATCAGATAGGAGCTCATATATTCCCATCTGCCAATTCCCGGCCTACCTCTGGGCATGGAACCAGAAATTTTTTATTTTTTTTTTGTTTTTTAATAATTTTTGAAATACCGTGAAATTTCTCATAAGGAATCATAAAATGCCACGAAATTGTAATGCAATCCTATATTTCTTGAAATCTGAGATTCAAAGCGCTCCAAAATTTCCGAAAGATATCTTCAAATTCTCTCAGATCACTGAATTCAATGGAAAAGCCGCTTATAATACTTTAAACAAAGAGAATCCCCAAAACAAACATAATTCTTGAAATATAAATGTAATAGTCGATTTTTTTTTGTCTAAGAATTTAGTAAAGCAAAGATCAAAGCACAATCTGAAATAAAACGTCAAATTTTCCAAACTCAATTTTTGAACTTTCAAATAAAGTGTTTTAACGTAGTTTAATTTCTGACATAGAAAGAGTATAATCCCCCCCCCCCCCCCCCGACATAGAAAATAGTTCAATTTCGAAAATGTATAATCTTAAAATTCATTTATTCTCAACAATAAAAGTTATGACTTAGCTTGATATTTGACTGGGATTCCGCACTTTGTCTTCAAAGCTTCTTTTTAATTTTTGAGTGGTAAGTTAGAAAAAGAGAGGAATTAAATGGTGAGTTTTCGAAAAAATAATTGAAAAGTAATCGCGAAAAAATAGACCGGTTTACTGGGCAGTTAGGATTTTATTTTTTGAAAGTGAGAAACTCAACCGTTCGGTGGCACGTAATATTTTAGACTAACGCAGGAAACTTTTTTTTTCTACTGTGTCAAGTGGCCATATGTATTCGTTGGAGAATATAAAAGAAGAATCTAGACTCTTTAATATTATAATATTATTATAAAATCCCGCGAAATTACATGAAATCTGATATTTTTTTCAATCCTGGAGAATCTATTAAATACCTCGAGAGCTTCTAAAATCTTTTAAAATCATTGAAATCCTTGGAAACCATATAAAATCCCTTGGAATTTAGGTCCTATAAAATCGTTCCAAATCTTCCAAAATTCTAGGAAATTCTTTAAAATCACATACAAATTTTTGATATCACTTAAAATCATTGAAATCCTTGCACATTCCTTAAAAATTTTGAAATCACTTGTAAATGCATTGCAACTTTTTAAAATACCCTACAATATTTTAAAACCATTGAAATCTGTTGTAATCCCTTGAAACTTTTTGGAGCTCTTGAAAATACCTTGGGAGTTTTTAAAATATCAAACAATTGTTTGAATCACTTCAAGTTGTTGAAATCAATTGAAAATTCTTGGCATCTTTTAAAATATTCCTTAATCTTTAAAACCCGTGTTAATACCTTGAAATATTTGGAAATCTTTGAAATGCCTAAATTCTCATGAAAAAATTCTTTGAAATCCATTAGAATATTATAAAATACCGTGAAATTCTATGCAGTCTGATATTTCCTGAAATACTGCAAAATTTATTAAAACACCTTGAGAGCTTTCAAAATCTCTTAAAACCAGTAAAAGCTTCGACTTTTTTAATTGCTAGTATGCTAATGATAAATTATAATAACTATGTATCTATTGATGGATAGAGGTGTCTAAGTCGTACCCTTGACCGGGTCTAATAAAAATGTTTAATACAGCGAATTGATTAATTTCGTGATATTTTTGCTATAAAAATACTCAATTGAATGTATAAGCTTTATTTAAAAAAGAAAATCTTTATTCTTGGAAAATGATGCAGTTCAATGCTGTTGAATTTTTTCCTATCTACTGTAGGGTGGTTTCCCCTATATAAACTGTTACCTTGACAGGACAGACAAAGTCAAGAGACAAAAAACATGCGAAAAGAGAGCGGAAACATAGGAAACAATGTTGACATTGTATCATATAGCATTTTTGAATTGTGAACTTGGAAAAAAGGCTTTCTAGAAAAAAGCATCTAAAGTTGAATTTTCAAATCTTATGTAACATACCGCTTTTTGAAGTGATTACTTCTTTTAGCCAATGAAAAGAACTGCGGGTGTAAATATTCTTAATTTAACGTCTGGGAAACAACAAATTGGAATTTATGAGGAAAAACCTTAGTTTTTCGACTTCTTCCAGACTACTTATTCTGAATTGTATAATAATAACTTTTCGGATTCGGACCGATTCCCTCATCAGATTGTCTTTTACATTTTGTAGAATTTAACCGTAGTTTATATGTCTATTATTTTTGGAACCAATTATAGATATGGATAGATGGAAAATCGAAACAATTTAAGAAGTATTAAACAAACGTTCTTATTATTATTGAGAATGCTCATTTTTTTAATAAACGGGATCAGTTACAAAAATTTTTATTTTTTAACTCAACTATCATAAACAAAAATTTTTAAGCTTCGAATAATTGAATAACATTTAATTTCAACATACTTCTGCATCATAGTGGTCATATTTCTTTTTAAAAATGAGCATTTGTAATAATATTACGAACGTTTGTTTAATACTTCTTAAATTTTTCATCCATTCATATCTATAATTGGTTCCAAAAATAATATACATACAAACTACGGTTAAATTCCGCGAAATGTAAAAGACAATCTGATAATTTTAAAGAACCTTTCAAGGAATAGAATGAGCTTTTGCAAATTAAAATTAAAAGGAAATTACGACTTTTGCTTTAACTTTAAGCGGAAGAAAGAATACAAATATGCACATAACTGCATTTAAATAAACAATTATGACTTCAACTTTTTTTATTACTTACGCTTAGGTTTATTTTCTAAAATTTGTTGTAACAATTAATGGGCCTTTTTTGTCAATTTTACAAATCAAGTTAAGGATTAAGAAATTTTGAATTTGACAGTACACATAGAACATTTTTTAAAGCTTCTTTCGCAATTCTAGAAAGTAATTTGTTTTCTTTTCTTTTTTAAATTAAAGAACAATTTTTTGAGCCGCGTAAAATTCGATTTTCGTGCCTAGCGAAACTTCATTTTCGAATTTCCGATGAATTCCCGGATTGAATTAACGTTTGTCAAGGGTTTTTCTTCGGATATATGTGTTGAAATTTTGCACATTATTATTAGTTGGAAAAGAGTACTAAAAGATACCAGAAACGTATACAAAATTAATATTCTTTTATCAGGATCGGGATTATTGTACCAAGAGGTCCGATTTAGGATAAGTTTTAAACAAAATACCTTGAAGTGACAAGTCAAAACATCATTGTATCAGAAAAATAAGACATTTATTACTTCTGAACTAAAATTTAAAACAAGTTAGGATGAAGGTTTGAAGGTATGTAAGTTTTATGCATTCAAAAATGTCTTAATACTTGGACAATGAATTTATAACCAATTTTACAATTCAAAATTATTACGACGTATTTCTTCTAAGGGCTCGTGCTTAAATTACGTAACACTTTTTGGGGGAGGGGGGG
>CAKNXH010000244.1:80316-104006 GCA_932178445.1 Andricus quercusramuli
GGGGGGGGGGTCTAGCTTAATGTTACACAATGGTGAAAAACTACAGGGAAAAGTCGGGAAAAGAGTCACATAGGGGGGGGGGGGGTCAAAATCGTCGGAAAACTGCGTTACGTAATTTAGGCACGACCCCTAAGTTCAGATCCGGGCAGAATCAGAGAAAAAATCAACACTGTTTTGTCAAAACATCGATTATATTCGATGGATTATAAGCACAAGAAAATTTTATTTACACTTTTTTCGCAATGTTTCTGAATGAGTGGTCCAAAATATTTCAACCTAGTATCACCTACTAGACGCAGAAATGTTGTATCTTTTACCTTACTTTAAGCAGAAAAATGTAATTTGTTTTATTGTCAAATTTAGATGATTGATTCTGGAACTTGTGAAAATTTTGTTTAAGATTAAATATTCGCTTTACAAATTATAAAAATAAATACTAAGAATAAAAAATGAAATTTGAAAGAATAAAATCTTATAATTATAAATTTGCTAGAAAAAATAAATACTTTAAAGTTTAAAAATACATGAAAACAAGGCATTGACAAAATTCATTTTATCGACCTTTTTGAATTTTGATTTTTTTAACCTAAAACTAATAACTTTAAAACATGGTAACTGCTGGACCGGGAATTTTTAAACCGGGAAATTACAGAGAATTTACTTTTTGACTTATTTAATCATTTGAATTATCGTGAATTTCATATCAGTTTTTCAATCATGAAATCATTCAGTTCACAATGCTTGATTCTAAAATCTTGTAGTTTAAACATTTTCCATTTTACAGGTTTTATCGTTAAAAATTGAACTGGTTCAATTTGAAAACTTTAGTAGTTAAACGAAAGTAAAGGTCCGATTGAAACGTAATAAACTATTTTCAACTGTACAATAATTTCAAATTAATAGATTCATAATTAAACGCTTTTATTCAATTTCAAATCCTATTCTCAAATATAGTTACAGTTTGAAATATTCGATTTTTAACCAATTGAAAATTGAACATTTTTAATTAAAAAATGATATTTCTCAATATTTAGCAAAACCTCACTGTTCGTTTCAAATGAGCAATTATATATCAAATACTCAAAACTAAACGATTTGAAACTGAATTGCTTCAAATAGAAACCCTTGAATCTTTAACATTTAAGAGTACTAAATTTAAACTTTAAAGGCTAGAATTTTAATTGTTTCATGTTGTTAAATTTGTCATTTGCGAGTGAAAATTTCGAACTTAAATGTATAAATAACAATTGAACAATTATTGATTTCAAATAACTGTAATTAAAATAATTTGACTTCTAATTTAAAACAGCGTTTAATGTTAAACGATCAATTAAAAAATATTCCATTTTTAACATTTCTATCTCAAAAATTGGTTCGAAATCATATAATTTTGAACACTCAAAAATGTATTCATTCATTCTTCAATTTATAGCATTGAAAATGATAACGCGGATTCATATTTTCTAACCAGAAATCTGTCACGTGTTCAATTTTTAAGAGTTTAAATTTTTTAATTACGCAGTTTAACATAATTTAATTTAAAATTGATCAATTGAATACGTGTTCAACTCGTCACACGCTTCTTCCATTAAATCGTATAATTTAATAATAATTTTACGCAGCAAATAGAAATTTATATTTAAATTTATGACTACAGATTTTCCGTATCTACTCACGAATCCCAGTCATTTTCCCGTATTTTTCAAGGTGCACAAAATTCTCGGCAAGCTTCCGGATATCCAGCATCGCAGGATCCCCGGCCCCCACATGGTGTAAAAAATACATTCGGAATATTGAAAACTTAATTTCCCTTAATTATTTAAAAGTTCAATTAATTACGTAGTAAGTTAATTCTAAGTAACTGTCTGGTTATCGGATGAGTTACTGTAAAAACAAAGTCTTTTGTATACTTTTTAATAAGCAAATACATTCTTATCTTATACCTTTAATATATGCAAATAATAGTAGCAGCGGCACAACAAAAATTGTCCAACTCGAGCTTAAATTGTTAAGTAAGCATGAAACTTGGTGCATGTATTATTTTTAACCTAAAAAAAGTTTAAGGTCCGAATGCCAACATTTTTACTTAATTCAGTATTTTTTTAAATAATTAAGTTTCTTAATATTTCGATACCCAAACAAAAAAGTATTAAAAAGTTTCAAATTAACAATGCCGATTCTTTTTCTGAAAATCAAAACTTGCGGTTTGTCTGAAAAAATAGGCGAGATAAGAAAAAACTTCGAAAACAGAATTGTTCTTTTCGAGGAGTTATACCTGAGATAAGAAAAAATTTCGAAAACAGAATTGTTCTTTTGGAAGAGTTATACCTGACCATCAATGTTTTAATAGCAGAATTCAACTTTTTAACATTTTTAAATCAATCCAATATTTATACAAAAGAGAAAACAAATTAATTTATAACGTTTTTGCTTTTGTATGATACCTATCATAATAAGGCAACCCTAAACTTAATAAATTTAAGAGCGAAATTCCAATTTATATACATATTTTGTTTTAAATCCTCAATTTCTCGTTCATGTGGAGCAATTTTCTTCTGAATATTTTCCAAAATCTTGCATTCTGACTTTTCCACGATTATTTAAAATGAAGCAGTTACACAATTAATAAAATTACCTATAAATATAGATCCTTATTTCTTTCAAATTGCACTAATATCTCGGATTAACAAATGTGACTTTTCCCTTACTTGTAATTCATGATTGAAATCTTCACTATTTTTACCAATAGGAAAAGTTGAAAAAATGCTGTAAATTGGCTCACGCTCTAGAAACATTCGTCGAAGTCAGGTAGGAAAAATTCGCACATATATGACCAACACTGTCATCTGACATCTTACTGCACTTATTTATTGCATAAATAAATCAGAAAATTTCCAAGGCAATATCGACGTGCCCAAATAATAAGGTTTCTTCTCGAAGAAACCAAATGAAAAGGTGCTAACTCGTGGAGACCAAATGAGAAGGTGCTACATAGTTGAGGGCGCTGATATCAACAATACAATTTATATGGGATTTTGTAGGTTTTCATTTGGTCTCTCCGAGATGAAACGTTATCATTTGGACACGTCGATACTGGATATTTTAGCGTAAAAAATAACGAATTGACTGCACATGTGTCTGACGGGTACATTTTGACTCTCACAGCTCTACGTAGAATTTGTGCACAATACTTCTGCAAATCAAGCTTATAAACAAAGGACCTGAAATAGTACTAAATACAAGCGCGACATGAGGCAGTTTTAAATTGGGACGTCTACTTCGAAAAGAAATTTCTTAAAAATGTATAAATAGCGAAAAAATTGTGAGCTTAATGATTTGATAAGTAACTGCTTCTCTCTTGGAATCTTTTTGTTGAAGTATATTAATACTACACAGCGTCGAAGTATCAACGCATTCAATTTATTTATAGATATAACATCTCTTTTCCATCGATCATTTTCTAAAGGAAGCCAGTGAACAATTTTTAATTAACAGAGTTGAAAAGTTGATCGATACCTTCAATCTTCAAAGAGTTCCATTTCCCATAATTAGATAAACTTTTCTATAGTACACTTCAGAGTAAGTGAAATTCAAAAGTTGAAGAAAAGAGAACGTCAGAAAATGAAACTAGCTGTGAATTCGATCTTGAGTGTTTCCACTTTGTTTGTATTTATAATTATATGGTGCTCATTTCACGAGCACTTTGCTTCCCGTTAGCAAATGTATTTGCTTCCTCATAGAGGAAGCATTAGTTATTTTTTTCAATAATAGAGAAATCAAAGTCTTCATTTTGCTCAATTTAAAAATAGAAATTTACCAAAAATGAAAAATTACAAAATAATACAAAAAATGTTTTAAATACAAAGACAAATCAGACAAATTAAATCTTGCGTTCGAAATAATAATTTTTTGACCTGGAAAAGGGAAAGGAAAAGTTCTGACGCACCCTATCCCTTTCCCAGCTTTATGATTTCTTCACAAAAATTGTCATAATATTACTCTATTTGAAAATTTATGATCAAAAAGTCCTTTCTATTCATGCATCAACTTTAAATTATGCTGATGAAAAAAGTTTTTCTGTTTGAAACTGATGATTCAGATATTATAAATGAGCAGAACTTCCCTAATCTTCAATAAAGTATATTATTATTATTATAGATCAATCGATTTGCCTCGAATCAAGAGATTTTTTCCGTTCTTGCATCAATTTTGAATTATGTTACTGAAAAGAGTTTTACTATGAAAAACCGTGTTTTCAAATATTATGCAATTTCACAATTTCCATACTCTTCAATTAAATGTATTAATATTATAGGTCAATCGATTCGTCTCGAATCAACACATCTTTTTTTCTGTTCTTGCATCAACTTTGAATTATGTTAATGAAAAAAGTTTTAATATAAAAAAACGATTCTCAAAATATATAAATAACCATAACTTCCCTACTTTTGGATAAAATGCGTTATTATTATAGGTCAATCGATTCGTTTCGAACCACGGAATCTTTTATATTGTTGCATCAACTCTGAATTATGCTAATGAAAAAAGTTTTACTATAAAAAACCGATTTTCAAAATATATAAATTACCATAACTTCCCTACAATTTGATAAATTGCATTAATATTATTGGTCAATCGATTCGTTTCGAATCAAGGAATCTTTCATATTCTTGCATCAACTTTGAATTATGCGAATGAAAAAAGTTTTACTATAAAAAACCGATTTTTAAAATATTATTGAGTGCTAGAAAAAAATGCAATAAATATTTTTAGAAATCCTTCGGTCAGTTTCAAGATATTAGTGAGGAAAATAAGCTCTCCAAATTTCACCAATTTATCTGCAACCGTTTTCTAGTTATCGTGTTCACAAAAAAGCGTGACATCCACACACACATCCGGACAATTGCTTAGAACATTGTATTAGACATTTTTAAATTAGGGAGGGTTTAATTAAATGAATTTAAAAATTTTGAAAAATGTCACCATTAAAAAGCTTCCTCTATGAGGAAGCAAAAGCAAGCCTGAAAGAATCTAATAATAAGAATCGTGCAATAAAATATCGATATGTATAAATGACAATGTTCTATCGCGGCACATGCGTATTAAAAGATTCTACCTCGGGATTTCGAATGACAAGGTTTTATCCTGGTAGCAAAATCTGGAGCTTGCAAATTGCCATGCAAATTGTATAGCGCATCAGCGCCCTCTCCTAGATCGAACCTTTCTATTTGCACGCTCTGAGATAAAACCTTGTAATTTCGACACGTCAATACTGCAAGGTTAATTTCTATTTCGAAGATTCGTGTATTTTATGATAATTAAGATATAAGATTCTATGTAAATAACTACTATTTATGATAAATATAACATTCATTTCTATAGAAAATGTTTTCCTCTAATCACAGTATGCTGAACATCACAGGTTTTAGCGACGAGGAGAGAAATAGGCTTAAAAATGATTACAGACACAAAAAGAGGAAAGTTAAACGACTAGTCAAAGAGAGTAAAGAGAAAATCTGAACAGAAGAAGAGAACAAAATACAAAACTACTTTGAAGGAATTATGAAACTATTATATAAACAGTTGAGGGAATGTAAAAATACAGAGTTTGTCAGCATGAGAAACAGCAAAGGTGATATGCTGTATAATATAGACGGGATAGTAGACGCTTTAAAAGACTCTTTTAAAGAACTATTAGGAGGTAAAGATATAGGACAACAGAACTGCGACATAGAACATAATGCATTAGAAAACCCAATTGAAAAAGTCTGTGTCACTGAGGTCAGAAATACAATTAGGAACTTGAAAAACGGCAAGGCTGTTATAGACAGTATTAGCGCTGAAATGCTTAAATACGGTGGCGAGTACATACCTCACAGGTTGTGCGAATTAATAAACTTCTGTATCGAGACGGGAGAAGTCCCAGACGATTGGAGAAAGGCGATTATCGTACCATTTTTAAACGAGCGCAATTTTTGTATAACGAGTCGTAGGTAAGGGCGCCGTAGGCGCCCGAACCGGAGACGAGTTACAGATACATGGCGCGAGTTTCAAAAAGGAAAGCCGCCAGTCCGCAGGAGTCACGAACGATACTTTTCAGAACAAAATCATAAATGGTGTGATTTTATTGTCTCCATGGAAAAATGTGAAATCACGTTTTGAGTCGGTGAAGGTACGCATGAGCTCTGCTGCATTTTTGTTCTAACGAGTGTGAATGAGACAACAAAGTATAATTTGCGAGGCGATAGGAACACGCTATACTCTTCGTTAGAAACATCGACTCACTAATCCGCCATGAATTCTCTTTCTATCTTTGTCTACCACGATCTCCCTCTAGCCAACTCCAGCGTTACGAAAATACTCGGGCATGCATAAACAAAGCTATTTTTTGAATTCTACGTCACGCCGGGCTAACTGAACCCTATTTTGTAACTCATCCAACGCACCGCCAGGCGCCGCTCAAAAAGCGTACTTTTGCGTTTGTCTATAGAGGCATGAAAACACGCCATTTTTATGATTGCGTTCTGAAAAAGCGATTATCGTACCAATATACAAAAGAAAGGGAGATAAAAGCAACTGCAATAATTACACAGGTATCAGCCTACTAAGTACCGTAAGTAAAATATACTCAAAAATACTTATACGTAGGGTAATGGAAATCACAGAAGAGAAGATATTATGCAAGGCGTGAAACAAGGATGCGTTATGTCCTCGTGGCTATTCATCATATTCATGGATAAGTGTCTAAGAACTGCCCTCTTCGACGAAGAAGATGTAGATCTCGAAACCGTCAAGATACGTGGTTTAGCTTTCGCAGATGAAACCTCTGCGCATAATATGAGGGAAAACAATGATGGACAAAGTACGAAACGAGACAATCCTCAAAGAATGTAGTAAAGGAGAGATACTAGTTGACATACGGGAAAGAAATCAGCTACGGTAGTTCGGACATCTTGAAAGAATGAAAGATGAACGACTGACCAAGCAAGT
The DNA here is from genome assembly GCA_932178445.1 of Andricus quercusramuli. Lineage (NCBI taxonomy): Eukaryota > Metazoa > Arthropoda > Insecta > Hymenoptera > Cynipidae > Andricus > Andricus quercusramuli. Next base: position 87,307 of record CAKNXH010000244.1, read on the forward strand.
GTATAAAGGTAAAGTAAATGGCAGAATGCCCAGAGGTAGACCGCCGAAAGAATGGTTAGAATCTGTGAATGAGACACTAATCCGAAGAGGCATAAGAAGCCAAAGAAATACAAGAGCTTGCATGAAAAAATGCATGGACGTGAAGGAAGCTAGAGTAGTATGCCAGAACAGAAAAGTGTGGCGACAAATAGTTTGTAAACAGAGTGACAATAGAGTGAATGATGCCTGGAACAAAGACCTTGGATACTGATGGGCCCAAGTGAAGAACCATACATAACAATTTTGTGAGGCTTCTCACTTGGGGTGATCGCTAGAGATTGATCAGCAACCTGGGTCAGAGCAGTGTTGCGGAATGAACGTGCCATTTAAATAAATAACACGAGAATTCCAGATCAATCTAAAAAAATTTATACCTAACACCTATATACCTTATACCTATATACCAACCTACTTTATACCTGCATACCGATTCACTACTTTCCAACCGAGCAAGTCACGCCTGCCCCGAAAGGGAAACGGCTTAATGGTATAATAATAATGATAAAAACTGTAATGCCAAAAAAATTCTTTATCGTAGACAGCTGTTCTTCTTGTTCAACAATACCAGTTTAAAAATCTTTTAAAATCAATAATCAAGTAATTAAAAATTGGAAGCTTAAAGTCTACAGGTGCTATAAAGTCTCATTTTATATCAAGCAAGCAATATAAAAATTACCTGCAAAAACTTATTATCCAAAACTGCTTAAAAATGCAAGTGCAGTGCAAGTTCACCAAGTGAAAGCTTTTAATCGAATAAAAAAATCTTTATCTTAGGTAATTAACCAGTTTTGGCAGAAGCGCCAAAACCATGTCGAGCGCTAAGGTTTAAAGATAAAAACTAGGATATACTACACAACGTTTCTTTAATAGTACAACAAAACTGGATCTACTTTACTGAAATTAGTATCAAAAAATTTAAAGTTACAACAACGGGTAAAGCTTCGAATCGATTATCAAGAGATTCTAGAATCTAACCAGGTGCTGTCACCTACATTTAGTTTGACTGACGTAAAGCTCATTACATTATTTTCAAAAATACCCAGTAAATCGACCTGCCTAAACAACATTACAATAACTTTTTGTTCATAAGCAAAAAGCCACTACGGTGAGATGCAAAGAAGGCATTTGTTCTCTAGATGACGCGGGTGTCTTTACATAATAGATATTTCGCGACTGAAAGTAAAATATCTAGCATTGCTTCTGATTCTCGTTATGAAAGAATAGTTAATTAAAAAATAATTAGAGACTTCAACGCTGTCTAAATAGAACCTTTTTTTTTAATCCGACTGAATTGAAGTTAATCGCAGAGGTGGAATAAAAATGAAAATATTTGTGCCCAGAGGTTTCTGTTGACATTAGCGCTGAAACATGCAGAATTACAAAAAAAAAAGAGACTTACAGGTCTGGCAATATTGGATGGTCTGTTCAATAATGTTGATCCTGATTTTCTAGATGCAGCTGAGTGATTCAGAGCAGGACTGAGGCTTCCTAGTCGAATGCTGTTACTGGTACTTGAGTCTGTTCTTTGCTTTTTGGCTGGGCGACGAATTTCTCCGCTGTCTAATCTCTTTTGCTTTGGAGTTTCCTGCAGAAATAAATATTCGCTTTAGTCCGTTGCCTTTTTAATCATTCAAATGATTAAAGTATGGTACATTTCAGTCTTTAACTATGGAGTTACTTTCACTATATGCCTTAGGAACTTATAAATTATTTATGAATATATAACACTTCAAAATTGTTAAACAACCAACCTTGCGTGGTTTTGGAGTCTTCGGAGTCTTCTTCTCAACTGAGATCGTGTCATCCTTAAGTCTATCAAATAAGGAGTCAGGATCAAGGCCATCGTCGAATATCTACAAAGAAAAACAATGGCTTAGAACAATGGATCTAAAAATTATATTTAAAAATCTTAAACTCTAAGGAAAAAGGCTTAAATGCTTTAAGAAACTCACCTCTCCTTTAGCAATAAAATCTTCGATTGCCTCTACTGCATCTTTAAAAGCACCTGTTTTGCTGGATTTAACCAATGTCTCTTTGAATTCATGATAGGGCTTGATGTTTGATTCTTCTATCCATGCACTAGAAACAAAAAACAAAACTGTTCACAGTCGAAGAACAAGGCAATTGAAGAAATTATTCGAAAAATAGGGTAATAAACTTACTAATTGTTGGTACCGAAGAAGAATATGCACTGCACTGGGCCTTTTTTGGTGTTCGAAGGCTTCTTTAAATCCTTGGAAGGGTGAGACACCTTGGAATATTGTTAGAATTAGTATTTTTGTATACATAATAAAATTAAATTAGTGGTGAAAGTCTGTAACGGAATCAATTCGCCGTTGGAAGTTTTGGAGGTAAGTCAAATTTTTGTGGTTAGTGGTTAAAAGTTACCAGTAACCAATATTAGTTATTTACCGTAAAATGGGGCTAACCGGCTCGTTTTCTTCGGCTTACTCATGAAAAAGTAAGGGAAAGGGCTTGGAATGCATTTTTTTAAAGAAAAAGTAATTATACATGTTGTCTAATTATTTTGAAGCAAATAAAGTTACTCAAACATATGGCAGTTGTAAATTATATACTTATTGTTACATGGGACAAAATCAGATTTATTCTTAAACTCACATATAAGTTTACAATATATCGTATAATTGAATGGATTTTCTACTTTTTAAGCGTATGTTAAAGGTATTTTCAATCCCTCAAACAAAATGAGTGTCCATGGAATCAATTTTTCGTTTGGTTTATTATAAACTACTATAAGCCGCTTTCATTACAAAAACTAAAATTCTCACGAAAAATCATTCTGCAAGACAAAAAATATATTGTATTTATGTAAAAATAATGTATAAATCCGGTTCTCGTGTTAGACAATATGATCCATTGAACAAATTTCCAAAAACTTCTGCAAGTCAAGTTATTCACGAGTTTTTGTTGCACAACCTAAACTCTCCAAAACTGAGCATCTTATCCGAATGTACTTTTCATTCTTTATAACTAACGAAACTACACCCAACAAAATTTAAAATCAAGTTTAACATTTCTCTAAACGAAAACAATCGCTAATTTTACAATTTATTATCCAGAAAACCAGATAATTATTAAAAATGAAGTTGCAGGTGAGCCGGTTTCTCCCACACGCGTCACTTAGCCCCATTTCATGCCACTTAACTCCTTACTTAATCTACCGGTACTATGGGGACGGCGATTTGTCAGTTTCAACGCAGAGGGCAGCACCGAGAGTGGAGATATGTCTTACACGCAGACACAAGGCATTATATACAGTTCCCTTATTTTTTTTATCATTTGAAAAACGATCTGCTCGTTTATTTTTTCGATCAAATGCCACAAACATGCCTGGCATTTCAAGACGTTAACACTGCGTTATCAAGGAGCGATATAATGCGAACAGTAGACGTTGCCACCGCTGCCGGGTGTGTCTCCACTCTCACTAGCGCCCCTTGTGGCCGAAAGTGTCAGATGCCGTGCTGTCCCCATTGGCGAAGGAAACATCCACCGCGACAAAAGGGGCGCTGCGGCACCATAACAAATTTGGCCGCTATGAACATTTAGCAGCAGCAATAATTAAAAAAGAAAGTCTGTGTTTAAGGGCATGTGATACTCCGACCTGTGGTAAATCAGGTTCAGTTCCCCCGGGGTTTTCTCCACAAAAATTAAAAAAATTTTGAACTGAATTTGGAGATGCTATAGAATAGTATAACGGACGTCCCCGAACTTTTTTTTGAGGGATTATAAAAAAAAAAAAATATTTTGCTAAACTTGAGTTTAGCCTAACTTGAGGTTAGGAATTAGCAAAATTAAATTTGTTCAAATTATTCCACAAAAAAAGAGTTCGGGGACGTCCGTTAGCATGTTCGCTATCATTCCCCAAATTTTCAAGGCAAAGTCTTTATTATTGTAGGAAAAAAGCCGGGGGAACCTAAGACTGCTAAAATCGATAATTTTCTAAGTATCACATGCCCTTAAGTTTCGAAAATCTTATTTTTGATCAGAACAATACACTTGAAATTTATCTTCCACTTATTTATTAAAAAGTACGATCATTAAACTTAAACGCTATGCTTTTGCGTGTATTTACTATATCATGCCGACCGTATTAGTTGAATTCCGTTAGTTTGCATACGTATTGATAGTGTCGCATAGTAAATATCTCAAGTTCCCAACAATATCTACATCCAAACTCGACCGCCAAAATATCAGCTGTCTTCAGGGGAAGGTTTTCTGCAGTTTCTGTTTCCTCTAGCCAAATGATTAGGTAAGCATTTTTTTACCCGTGCCAAACTTATCCTTAATCACAGATTGAAGTGGCAAATATTAATCGAAACTACATTGCCGATCACGAGTATGACACCACCAGTTTAACGACGTTTGCTTAAGTTCTTTTAATGTTAATTATATAACAGCTACATTTCTTCCATTATATAGGTTTGAAGCTATCGGAATTCTCTATGAAATGAGCCGGAATGAAGTCCTTTTGTCCATCTTTTGAAAGAAGATATTGAAAAAGTAGTGCAATTTTCAATTTTCTCTTGAAATTAAAATAAAATCTAAGATAATAAACATTTTGCAATGCTCTTTGGACCATTTTTAAGGTAAATTTCTGCAAAATCGCACAAACTTATCACCGCTATTGCGAAAAATTATGCCTGCATAATGTAAAATGTTTAAAATTGAAACAAAAATGTTGGAAAAATTTTAATATTTTTTCTGCTGAAAGAAAGATTTTCTTAAAACAAGTAATAACTAGGTTTTTATTTAATTTATTAAAAATATATATTCATTTGATTTTAATTACTATTTTTCTTCAGCCTGGCTTCTTTTAAAGAGAATTCTGATAGCCTTCAACATCTTTAAGGGAAAAGTTTTAACTCTCATATAATTAACATTAAAAGAACTTAAGCAATAATCGAAAAACAATCTGATTATCCTCTCTCTGATTCTCAACTAAACAAGAAAAAGAAGATAAAATAGAAACAAAAACGATTTTGCGATAAAAGAACAAATGCTTTGGACCTATTTTAAAGGTAAATTTCTGTAGAATTAGGATGGCTTCTTCACAAAATTGAAAATATTGCACCCTTCCGGGTGTATGATGCTGAATTTAGAACAATAAAGTTAAAAAAATCCGAAATCATTGTACGTAGAAAATAATATTTAAAAAAATATAAAATTAAGAGCAATAGATTCTCCAAAGTAATTTTGTTAAATATGCAAGCTAACGACTTTTAATATTTCTTTAAAAAGAATCATGCATTCTCAAATTTCCTTAGCTTTCCTCAACAAGTTGGTACAATTTCGTTAGGAAGCTATCGAAATTTAACATTTTAATTAATCAAAGATTATTTAAAAACAACCACTTTTTAATTAATTATTACAGAAATAGTAAAATTAATTAAATATGAGATTATTTAAACGCAGAATTTTTTATACCATTTGAACCATTTCGGAAAAAGTTATACTTTATATTCTAAAAACTATGAAAACTTGTGACTAGGTGAAAATGGCTGGTCTTACAATTTTGAACGGTATTATACTTTTTCTAAACTTAGATTTATTCAAGCTGTGCAATTTATTTTTATTTTTCAACATTCAAAAACTTAAGGCTATAATATAATTATTACAATAGACTCCAAAATAAAGTCTTGCCACCTAAAAATAATGTGGGGACAGTGGAATAGAGTGTGAAAGACGGTTATAAACGAGATGAGCAAGAATTGGAATGGTCTAAAGAACGCATATGATTAATATAAGGAATAGATACAAAGATCTTATCAGCACGGAACCGATCTTTCAAATTACATAATCTTCATCTTTTTTAATAAGCTCCTACTTACTTACACACATATTTAAATATGCCTCGTTATCTTAAATTATCAAACAAGAAGGCGACCACAAATGTGTAATTTTAAAAGTTTAATATAACTCTGTTAAGTGCACGGAGAAAAATGGAGATCCAAAAAATATCAATGCCCGGTAAGAAGGCTTACACTGCATTCAATTCTAGTTCTAGCAAAATAACAACATATTTTGCAATATTCTGTTTAAAGTTTATAGAATAATTATTAAGTAAAATTTGTTCACAATACTAGTTTGATCACTTTACAATTTACATCATTAGGGCCATTTCCACACGTAAAGTTGTGGCGAAACATGATTTTATATATTTTTTATCACAATTTTATTTTATTTTCCATCTGTAAAATTTTAATAAAGAGAGTGTTTACCAATGAGGCAATGTCGTTTCAAGCTAAATCTTATCAGATGTTTTAAAATTCATGCTTGGAGGGTCTTTATGACACGCATTATACAAATCATTTTTTAATTTTATTTTAGGTATTGTTTCGCCATATTTAAGTTTGTAAACAGGACGAACATCGATTTCATTTTTCTCATTTTGTGGATCTAAAAAAAGTGCACTATTCAGGATTGGAAACAGCTGAAAATTTTCAATAGTTTTCGATTTAACCCTTCTTACTAGGTGAGCATCCGATAGTTGGACGAACCATCATCGGCTGAATCTAGACTGCCTTGGAATTGCCTCTCTGGGCCAAGTTTCGTTTACCCTGTGTCACCAAAAAAGTATATACTGTATTTTTTGTACCAACCCTAACAATTTTCGATAAAAAATTCATTCTGAAAATTGTATACTTGACTGCTAGTATTCAGTCCCGGTTTCCAGATCCTCAATCTTAATTTATGTTGCAAAATTGAAGCCAGATTAAGAAGCTGTAGCTTTCTTACCTCCGCGACCGAAATTAAATTTAGCGTTGTTTTGGACTCCGGGCAATAATTTAGAAAATTTGCTTCCGAAAATATTTTTAAAATTTCAAGAATTTTTCTTTATCGAAACTTAAAATGAAATTCTTTATTCTTTAAAACATGATCTAAGAAATTTAAATTGACCTCTGAATGTGTCCAGTTATAATAATGATTTATAATATTGATTCTAATATGCACTTCTTTTTATTCATAGGCTCATTTAAAAGTTTAAATTCTATAATTTAGTTTGATGATATTTTAAAATTTGAAAGAGCGTTCTACATATTAACTGACATAATGAATAAAATCAGATTTTAAAAAAGACTCCAATTACATATTAAATATTTTCATTGTTAGAAAGCTCTTTACTAATTGATCACTGATTAGCTATTAAATTTTTATCATTTTTACATTTCAACTCATCTAACGAAGATCAAATATGTCAAACTATTCGTTTCAAGCGGGAAGATAACTCACAAGGTGTACAGATATTGTGAAGTTACTGATAGAAGTCACTTTTAAAAAATGTAACTCTCGCAAATTCAAGAAAAAACTATTATGTATATTTATGAAGCTTTTGAATCGATAAGTAATTTGATAAAAGGGCCCTTGTTCTGGTGTAAAGTAGTGGAACAATTTAAATGCTACTGTTTTCCAAAAACTTGTTTGTCTTAGACCTTAACTGTGATAATGTTTCCAAGTAACTGGACTTTCTACTAAACATAAAAATTTTGTAACAAATCAAGTGTAAATGTTTGTTACAGAGAAAGATTATCCCAGTTTAAACTATGTCTTATATATTGTATATAAAATTCGGTATCTCCTTAACCTTTCTTTTCGCACTTGAATAATTAATTTTGTATACATTTTTTTAGAATTACATTATAAATAATGAGATTTTATAATTCCTTCATAAACTGGTACAAAAATGTAGCAAAAATCGTAGTTGTGCCTTTATTTTTAGAAACTTTGAAAAGCAAATAGAATGACATTTTTCGTGACATTTAGGTTAATTTATTATACGTATTTATAAATAAATGTATTATAATAAACATAATAAATAATTTAAGAAATCAAGTAGCTTTGAGTATTCGTACAATTTCTTTGCACCTAACAAAAAGCAATACTTCCTCATGTTTCAAGTCTCGACTTTTGTTCAATCCAGCATACGAAATCTAATAAAATACTTTCGTAAATCAATTAAAATCATACATATTTACACGCGAAATTGACAACCATTTCCAGCAGACGAGAACCGGTTGATTAAATAATCCAAAAACACAAAAAAGAAACAGGTCACTGACCTCCGACAGGAATACACAGAAAGAAAAATAATCACTGCTTCGGAAAACCGATCAGAATTGAATCGAGAAAACGTATGAAATGTGCAATTCTCTTAAAGAGGTACGAACCCGGTGAATTTAGGTTATAATTTCACTTTATGCGCGCCAATTTGAATTTGAAGGGCGGGTGTGGCGGGAGACGTGCACTACAAGTGAAATCACTGGACATCAACAGATGTAAGAACATGGCATTTTAAAGCACCGAAGTTTTCAATGAAGTCCGATCGAAACCGAGTACACTTGTTTGCGACGGGCAACTTTGAAGTTGATACGCGCGGGCAACGAAACGAGTAGTGTGAGTGTGTGAGGTAAGATGAGCCGTTAACGAGCGGCAAATGCAACTCACCCGACCAGGCCACGGCGAGAATCCCTTCATTTTGGCCCTGAAATCCAGAGAACAAGCGATTAGTAAAATGTCACAGATCCTTCTATCATTTCGTTCATGAAACACAGGCAATTTCAAAATGCACTTGATACACACCATACTAGATCACCCAATTTGTAAACTTCAGACATTTTGACAGTATCTCAATCTCCTTTCACTATCGGCAAGCAACTGAAGCGGCCGACTGACGAGCAAGCGAGAGCGTCGTTTGTGTACTACTACGCTAGTCAAAAATGTGACTCTTTAGTCAAAAGAACAACTAATCTAATCTAAAATTCCTTTTGGCTCAATAAAAAATGATTTTGAGCATGTTCAGCCACGATCTTATATTTTTCAACAGATTTGAATACTGATTTTTTTATTTTGTGTGAAATTTCGGAACTTTTGGAAAAAATATAATATGTCAATTTTGCTACAAAACAGAGCCATTTTGGAAGACTCGCGATGTCCTGCATACTAAATTTGTTCGATCTCTGGTTCGACTTTGTCTTCCTAGTTCAAAAAAAGTAGTTTTTCTCTTTCAGGAACATATTTTTCTTGCAGATTTTTACATTTTTGATTTAAGACCACGAATTTGCTGACATCAGATCCGGCACTGCTTTGCCGGGAAAGAAGGTTCGACCAATAAGAAGTTGCAAAAGAGTGCGTTCCAAATCTGGTAGTTTAGGTTGAGTGGGGGAAATCCAAGATGTCTCAACTCCGAGGGCCAAGCAATAATACTAATTGCATTGGACACAACTTTATTTATTTAATAACTTCGAAAGAAAATGATTTTCTACGATAATGAAAAAAGTATCATTTTCATTTAAGAAGAATAATTTTCTACCAAAGAAGATGGGTTTTCGACTACATAGTTAAATTTTCAACTAAAAAGGTAAATTTTCAAATATAAAGGTAAATTTTCAAGCAACATAGAAAACGAGTTTTCAATAAAATTGTTATTTTTTCAACTATATTACTGAATTTCCGACTCAAAATGGAACAGTTGAATTTTCAGATGAAGAATTGAATTTTCATCAAAAAAATTAATTTTTTGGCAAAAGAAATGAATTTGTAACAAAAAACGGACCAGTTACATTTTCAGTCAAATAAACTAATTTTCAGGAAAATAAAATGGAAATTTCACAACAAAATAGTTTAACTTTCAACCAAACAAATGAATTTACAAACGAAAAGAATAGTATTCTACTAAAAAATACGAGTTTTTAACCAAATAGTTGCATTTCGATCAAACAAATCAATATACAAACAAAAAGAATAATATTCTACCGGGAAGAAGAATTTCTAGTAAAATAGAATAAAGTTTATTCAAGAAAATATTGAAATTTTTAACCAAGCAAATGAATTTTCAACCAAAAGGAAAAATGTTCAAACAAATCATTTTCAATCAAAAAGACGAATTTTCAACAACAACAAAAACTAATTTGCAATCACAAAAAAAAAGAAGGTTCAACAAAATAATTAAATTTTCAATAAAAAATGGTATAGTCAAAGAAATTAATTTAAAAAAAAAGAATTTAAAAAAAATAAATAGGTTCTCTACCATATATATGTGGTCGAATTTTAAACTAAACACATGCATTTTTAACCAAGAATGGAATAGCCTAATTTCCAATAGAAAAAAATTGAACCAAAAAAAGGAGTTTTAATCAAATAAATTTTTAGCGAAACAAATTAACTTTTGAACTAAAAGAGCAGATAAGTTTTTAAAAGAAAGGAGTCGAATTTTCAATAAAATACGTGCATTTTCAACCAAATAGGTAATTTCTGAACTTAAAAGGATAACTTTTCAATCCAAAATGGAATGGATAGATGTTCAGTTAATTAATTTTCAACAACAAAAAATTACTTTTTGCCAAAATAGTTACATTTTCAACTAAACTTATTTCTTGGCCCTTGGCGTGCAGATATCTTGCTAGGTAACGTCACAACTTGAAATACCTAATTTCAATTTCATCCGGGTCCAATGAATTTTTGTTTTCAACTTAATTGTTTATCCATTTCCGTTTTGAGAAAAGATAATATTTGTATACTTTTATAGCATTTATAGCGTTTCCCAATTTGATTTTGAATTTAAATATGTATGACTCCTAACCCAATAGCAATCGTGGAAAATAAAAATGAAGGGAATTCGACATTTTATGTTTGAAGCTAATATAAAACTTAAATTCAACAACTCGCAGGTATTTTGATATAAAACAGTTTTAAAATTGTTCTCAAGAAGCTATTATTATAGCATTATAACGACTACATACCTTTTTAGTGTCATTAAATTACAGATTCCTTCTTATCTTATCCCCTCGATTGTTAAATGAAACGCGTAGCACTGAAACGCTGAAAGTTTCATAAAAGAATGAAACGTCTCCTTAGAATAAAGTTTCAGAAACATTCGCAAGTTTTACAAAATATTGAATAAATTTGAAACGTTTTATTTAAGGCCATGTGATGAGCGTGTCACGTGACCAGATTCCTAGCTTATCGGCACTTTTTTTATTTGTCAACTTATTCTCACATGCACAGCCACATCGAGTTGAAAATTTGGGATAATAAATGAGAAGCACTAAGAAAGACGGCTCTAGTCCTAAATTGTAATAATCATGAAAAAAGCAAAACAAAATTTTTAGAAAAAAAAACAACTTTTTTCATGATTATTACAATTTAGGACCAGAGCCGCCTTTCGTAGTGCTTCTTATATATTAGCCCAAATTTTCAACTCGATGTGGCTATTCGTGTGAAAATAAGTTGACAAATAAAAAAAGTGTCGATAAGGTAGGAATCCGATCACGTGACCCACTCGTCACATGGCCTTAAATTCCTCATATTTCAAGTAAAAATATTGTATTTTTAAGAAAATAGTTGCATTTGTAAGAACATAGTTAAATTTTTAAATGAAGAGATGAATTTTCAACAAAAATGACAAATCTTCAAACAAGAAAATTAATTTTTAACCTAGTATATCATCTTTTAGCTAACTAGTCAAATTTCATCAACTAAAAAAGACGAGTTCCCAGCGAAAAATGTAATAGCTAATATTGAAACAAAAAATTAGTTTTATTTTAAGTCAAAAGCAGTTGAATTCAACTAAAAAATACAAATTTTTAACAAAATATTTGAATCACAGATTTTATTTCCAAATCTATAAATTTGAATTAGTTAACATTCTCACCCATTTCAATGAGTGATTGAATTCTAGCTATGCATCAGTTATTTCCACTAATTTTAATTGGCAAAGTTTCACTTCATCACTAAAAAAAAAATATCACAAATTTTAACACAATTGTTGAATTATCAAGTCAAGGGGCAAAAAGACAAATTTGATACAAACTAGTCGAATGGTTTACCCGAAGATATGAATTTTTAACAATAGTGTTGATTTTCAACCCAATAGTTGAATTTTCAACCAAAGAGATAAATTTTCAACCTATATGATAAATCTGTAACTGAAATACTTAATTTTTCAGTAAAATATGTAATTTTTAACACAAAAAGGACGAACTTTCACACAAGATATTTACTTTCTCAATTACATTTCAACAAAGTTATTGATCTTTTGAACAAGTAGTTGAATTTCCATAGATGGAAGATTAATTATCGACGAAAAAGTGTAATAGTCAAATTAAAATTAAAAAATATTGTAATTTCAAATCAAAAAGCGTTGAATTCACCTAAAAAGACGAATTTTCAACGAAATGGTTAAGTTTTCCACCAAAAATAATAACTTTTCCAAAAAAATTACATTTTTAATCAAATACTTATATTTTTAATCGAGAAAGATGGATGCTTTACCAAAAATATAATAATAAACTTTTTAACCAAAGAGAGTGAACTTTCAACGAAAACTATATTGATTTTCTAATTGGGTTCTATTAATTCAGTTCGTATTTAAGTGGAAAACCCAAAAAAAACAAAAAGAAAAACACGAAAAGAGAGGAAAAGGGGAAAGAATGTGAAGCCTGTGATGAATAAATAGTAAGTTTGATTTATTTCTAATCATTCTAAAAGATAGCCTAGAAAAATGGAAATTTTGCTCAAGAAATAAAGTTAATTTTCCACTGCGCACTTTTTGATTTGGGGAGGCCTCGCTACATTTTAGGTCCTGTAATGGCGTCGAGTTGATACATCAATTAACATTGATGTTATATTAATACATAATTAAATATTTACATTTAAGACGTAATAGTATTTTTTAAATATTTTGAATTTTCCCGCTATTTCACGTTGTGACGTCAGTAGAAAAGATGTCCGCACGCTGAGGTCAATCGTCATAGAAATGGACCGATAACCTTGTGGGAAGCACTGAAATTGGCTTTAGAGAGAGAGAAAACATTTGAGGGGTGAAACTGACTCTTTTTATTCCAGGACTGTGTCAAGTGAAACGGATGCCGCGCACATTGCCTAAATATTCATTATGGTTAATTTGTTCGTAAACAATTATAAATAATAGATTATAAATATGCACGCTGCAAAGACTCGAATTCTTCGACACTCTTTCTCTAGGCAAATGCATTGCAGAACACCAGGCCTCCATTCTTTTTTCATATTTTAATGGGAACCTATAAGGATAAAATAGCATTGAAATGCAATTAAAAATATTTCTATAATATAAAAAACAAAAATTTGTGTTACATAGGTATAATATTTTCATATTTTGAGGTTCAGTTTTTGTTGATACATTTTTTATTTTACTATTGAATAACTTCACTTACGTATGAAAGCATAAACAAAACACATAGTGGGGCATTCGCGATACGAAGCACGGTCCTGTGTTTCGTCAAGCTCCACCCATCGAAAATACTCTCGACCAATTAGGTTTATCGAGAAAGAGACAGTTTCACCCCTCAAATGTTTTCTCTCTCTCTAAAGCCAATTTCAGTGCTTCCCACAGGGTTATCGGTCCATTTCTATATGTCGATGGTCTCAACTCTCCCTAGGGCCTAGAGGATCTCTAAGAGGGTCCAGAGCACGAAGGAATAATAAGGAGACCGATCTCCGTACACGCGATTTGTTAGGAGCAACGGCACCGTAAGTGCCAGGTCTGTAATTAGTGATCACGCTTCAAGTAGTGCGCAAGCGCACCGTGTCCTTGCTTGTCCTCTTCACACGTACGTGAAAGTGCGAATGAGAGAGCTTCTGAAAATGGAGTATGTTAGAGAGGTTAAGCTCGTTTGTTGATCATCATACGAATTATACGAAATAAATGCAGAAATAATATTTTTAATATTTGTGAAAGAAGAGTGAACCATTTTTGGAAAGAAAAAACATAAGTAAGTACCTAGTGTCATTTTTACTGATTGTCTCCGCCATTTTACGTCAACTTCCGCCACATATATAGATATACTTAGTATACCTTGGTAGCGGAGGCGCGTAGTGTTCAGTATCTGGTAGTGTATACATTGATGTAAACAGTTGAAGTAAATAGTTATTAATAATTTTTTATGGATAAATATACAAGTAGTTGAAGAAAACATTCTTAAGTTGGCGTGCGAGTTGTGGAAAATGAAGCTAACCTCAAAACGTACCATATATGTGAACATTATTTCAAATCAAAATTTCCAAATAATAGTAATTGAAGTGAAGATACTCTCGGGTATCGGGATTAAAGTTTTTGGTTTATTTTATAAAATAAAAAATGATGTAGATTTGTTTTTTTATTTTTAAATTTATTCAAATAAAGCAAAGATCCACGTGGGTGTGTGGGTTTATTATTTTAATTTGACAAAATAAATTAAAATACCGCCAGGTATGTAAGAGTTGAGGGTTATGTTTTATTTATTAATTTAAATAAATCAGCTTTCCCCGGGTGCGTGGGTTAATAGCTTCTTGTTTTATTTATTTATTTCAATAAATTAACTGTCCCCTGGATGTATGGGTTAATAGCTTGTAAATTTATTTACTTCAATAAATGTATAGTTTTATTGATTTCATTTTACAGGATCTGCGTTTGTGTAATTTTAAAAATCGCGCCGACCTCAGCGAACCAGATGTGATGATCCATGGACATAGGAAGGTAGGGGACTAGGCATGTCGTTGCGGGGTTGAGTAATTCAGAGGGGAAGGCCGCCATCTTAGCATGTAACAAATATATATAGATATAGATATATACTGTGTATCTTCAATCGTGCGAAGTACGAAAGTTATTGTATACATATTGCTTTTTTTTACAAGTTTTAATTTATTTTCTCTTGTTGAACTGTAAGAAGTTGACAAGAGGAAAAATAGTGAATTGTGTAGTTCCTGTTTGCAATAATTATACAGGAAGGAGGAGTAAGAAGAAAGCTTTGAAGGTTACGTTTCACATGTAAGTAAAAAATAATTCATTTTTTTAATTAAATAAACCTAAATATATGTTAAATATAAATAAACAGGTAAAAGCAACTTAATAAACTCAATGAAACCGTGCGACATTATCGTATAAAGGCTTTAAGTTATACATAACGTATCAAACTTAGTGAAGCTTGATAGGTTATGATAGGTCATGAACTGAGAAGTTCCTACTTGCTTTCTTTAAGATTTGTTTATTATCTTATGCTATAATTTTTTAAAGGTTTCCGAAAAATCCAGTTGAAAAACAGGAATGGGCGGATAGAATCGGAGTACATGCAGGAGTTTTGACGAGACACTCGAGGATTTGCTCATGCCATTTTCCAGAAGAAATGATTGATAGAACTTCCGTCAGCTGTGTGAGACTTCGAGATAATGCTGTGTCAGACAACTCTACGGGAAAATTATTCTGTTTAAAGGGCAGTAATTACCAAATTCACTGCAATCAGAATTGTAAATTTGATGTATGACACGTAAGATGTGTATATAATGTATATTAAAAGAATTATATTCCGGAAAAAAGTTATTTTTCTTTATCCTTCAATAGTTGTATACTAATTATTACTTACTAATTTTCGTACTTAATTTTTTATTTTTATAAACACTTTATATTATTTTCTATATATATAATTAATTTATATATATATATTTATTTATTACTTTATGAATTTTAGAGTATTTTTAAAAATCCAAAAGAAGTTTCAAGAGCTTTAAAAAGTTGCAAGGGAATTTAAAAGATTATAAACAATTTAAAATATTTCAGGGTATTTTAAAAGATCCTAAGGAATTTGTAATGGCTTTCAATAATTTGAAGAAATTCCACAGGATTTTAGAGATTAAAGGATATTTTTAAAACTTTCAAAGAATTAAAAAGAGGTTTGAAAAGTTTTAAGGAATTTCTAAAGATTTTAAATATCTCACGGTATTTTAAAATATTCCAAGGCATTTTCAAGAGATTAAAACATTTCCTAGTTTGGGAGGACGTGCCTTGTCCCCTACACTGTAAAAAAAATCAACGAAATTTTACATCGCCAGGCGGCGGAAATAAAAGGACCCTGCACGAACGTGGTAACTTTCCGCCACGAATGGTAAAATCCCACTCTACTGGGAATTTTAAAATGTCGATCGTAACATTCCCACCTAGTGGTAAAATTTCGAAGCTGCTAATGGATTTTTACCTACACTGTAAAAAATGAACTCGAAATTTCACATATTCTGTCGTGGTAAAATTTCACTGATGCATAAAATACGCCGCGGCAGCACATGCAATTTCACATCAGTTGGTGAAAATTACATTGTCGGTCGCCGGAAATAAAAGGACCCTGCACAAGCGTGGTAATTTTCCGCCGACTGTCGTTGTAATCTTACGAACTAAAGTAGCAGGTTTCCACGGTACCAAGCGGAATATTACTATGAGTCGGTAATTTTACGTTTGGAATTATGTGATTTTAAATTTTCAAGCGTTTTAATGTGTTGCAATCTCGTTGTAATGTGTTGCAATTGTTCAATAAAATTTATTATATATTCATATATAGTGTTTCGGATTTCGCGATTCATAATTATTAATGATTATTTATTCGTCTTTTGAGGTTGAAGAGTATTGAAAGGTAAGTGAATTTGAATACACTTATAAGTGGGAAAAGATGGAAACGTGTCGGCGTGCTTGTACAAAAACATAACCCCAATTTATTGTATTTGGAGTTATCTACAGATTATTCCAAATAGAATAAATGTAGGTTACTGCAAAAATTAGGTACATCAAAAAATGTGCATAGAGCAATTAAAGACTTGAACATTATTCTCCTTTAGCTCCAAAGCACGCAAGACAGTGCAACGTC
>CAKNXH010000244.1:109006-130391 GCA_932178445.1 Andricus quercusramuli
TTGGGTTGTAACCTTCCTCGCGGATCCAGCGGATCAGGACGTAACACCTTCCTATGTCCATGGTGATGATCGCACCTGTGCGCTCATCTTTTTAGCGGAAAGCGAACATACTAAAAGCGTATCCGCAATCCAGCCTTTCACCCTTCTATACGTTAGTCATTCTTTTATGGTTACGTGGCAAATTCAAATCTAAATTGAAATCGAACTTTACTAAACTAGATTAATATGGCAGAATTGTAGATCCAATAAGGAGACTTTAGAATAAAAGTTGTGATAAGAATTTCTATTTCATGAGACAGCGAGCCTAGGTCTGGGTTATTTTATAATTTTGAAACGTACTTAAAATGCACTTGAACTCAAAAACTAGTCTCGCCTCATAAATAATTAGCTTTAAGATTTATTTTACAGCTCTACAAGTCATCAAGAAACTTAGAGGAAATGTCTCACGTTTTATGTCATTATTTTTATTACAAGGGCTAGAAATTATACAGAACTCGAAAGATAGCTACAGAGTAAAAGTAAATGATATAGTGATTTATATTTTAGATAACTACGCTCGAGAGAAAATCACTTTAGTATTAAGTACCAATTTTTGTTCTAAGTCTGAGCACCATTTTTACGATTACATATTTTAGAGGCAAACATTTCTCCCTTCTCTGAAATATCCTCGGAAATATCACATAAATATTCGAAAGCATTCGTTATTTAATTCCCAGAGTAAATTGAAAACAAACTTTTGACATTTTAATAGCCGTACTAAAGAAAACCATATTCAAGAATATATCGTCCTAATTTGAAATTGGAGATGCTAATAATAATAAAAGACCCAAAAGTCTCGACGACGGGGCATGTGTGAAAAGGCTAACTAGACCTCAAGTTCAAGTACGGTTTAATTTATGTGACAGGGTGATCGGACTGCACTCTCCTTGATGGGGTGCGTTGGCTTGAGAAAAGGGCCAGGAAGCGGCCGTAAGTGGATCCGCCTACACAACCGAAATTGGGGAAACCACGAACCAATTAAAGAGTCAGAACGAATTCTGGGGGATGATTTCCACCAATGAATTTATAAGTAAACGCCTAAGAGTCCCGGGTCCTATGGTGGGAAAATCTTCAGAGAGGTCCAGAGAACAGCTTTTTCACACATGATGGTCAGATTGATTTGCATCCCCTTTTTAAGAACTTCGTCTCCCTAATACAAAGCTTAAATTCGGTCTCGGACTTAGTAAATTTTCCAAATTTTCTTGTAAACCAACTTCAATAAATGTTACCTGGCTGAGTTAATTTTGTTCTCAACTTCAATAAATGTTACCTGGCTGAGTTAATTTTATTCGCTTAAATTCACCCGATTTCTTATCTTCATAAGACGGCGATTAGAAGATTTAATTGAAACCGCGCCAAATGATCGATCAAGGAGTTTAGTTTGAAATAAATTCACAGAATGCGCTCAAGTTGGGTCGTGACACAGACCGTAAAATGGCGGCATCCGGCTAGGTTGCCACACTGTCTCTGGACCCTCTGTATTCGCTCTGAGTTCGCTGTGAGCTCGAAGGGGAGCTCAAAGTCTTTTTCGGATATAATCTGACAGCCATGCAGTCTCATAAATTTCATTGGTTGAGCTCCCCTTCGAGCTCAGAGCGAGCCTCAAGGGAGAGTTGAGACGCGGGGTACTCAAATTCTGATTGGTGCCGCTGTACCGGAACCCGCTTTTCTAAAAATGGCGCGATTTTCAAATAGAGTGTTGATTCCACAACAGATTTAATATAAAATAAAGAGAATATTGTTGAATTAAACATTTAAAATAAATGAAATGTTATTAAATATCACTTTCAGACATATATATTATACAAATTTCCATAAATGATATTTGATAAATAAATACATTTTGTAGGTTGGAAGCAAAGCTTTGGTTGGATAAGGTTATACATACAAAGAAAGTAAAAATAAATTGTAGGAAAGGATGAAGATTTGTTCAATTTTACGAAAACAGTGGTTATTAATTTTCTTTTACTCACTGGTGAACTCTGAAATTGCATCTTTCATGATTTGTCACTTGCTTTCCAATCTGCTTGATTGATATTCTGAATCCACAATTCTCGAAGCTTGGGATCTCGCGGAATTTGTTTCTAGAAAAACCCGTTTTTAGATAAATTATTGCAGTATAAAATACAGCAATTTACCATTTTTGCAAAACACTTAAATCTCACAAAAATATTTTCAATATTTCTCTTCGGTAAGTAGGTTATACACAACCTCTTTTCAACTTCTTTATTAATCACAAAACTCGCATATCACTTCACACATTATAGCTTCAATATAAATAAATTCAGTGAAATTAGTTATAATAAATAATGGGCCTACATGACGCAGTTTTCATTTTTTGATCCTTTTGCTTAGACACGAAAATTTCTCTAGGCTCGCTCGCGTGCTGTCACGTATTGCGCTACACGTAATTTTTCGAACTTTTCGCGCCGCAGTGAAATATCAAGTTCCGGTACAGCGGCGAGCATTGGAGGGGGAAACGTGTCTCAACTCGCCCTAGAGGATCTCTAAGCGAGCCCAGAGCGAATTGTCGTAAACGCCATTGGACTCACCTGACTCAGCCCACCCAAACCCAACCGGTAATACATACTTGAAACGTTTCCAAAGTTTCATGAAACTTTTCATTCGGCCGTCGTCGCAGAAGAAAATGCAATAGTACGGTGCCAAGAAGCTCGTGAAGTGATTGTATCCAACTTATCCAAGGATCATTTCTGATATCCATCTGTCAGCCATCAGTTATTGTGGAAAAGTTTTTTACTTGCTGTTTGTCAGGACGATTGTATTTTCAGTGTTTGAGGAAAAATCACAACGTTACTGAAGACTCTGTTGACGGAGTATGGATAATAACAATCGTTACAACTCGGTATGTTAGATGTCCTGGCAGCAATTTGATAAATATTTTAATTGTAGGACCGTATGTTTTAAATACTAATAGATAACCATCTCCCTTATATTCGTTTTTTGTTACATTAAATGTCACGCTTTTGTGTAGTTATCTCGTGATAATCATTTCAAGAATGTCAAATTAAAATTAAAGTGATGTGTATTTGTGAAATATAGTCATTGAGGCTAAACAGTTGACACAAGTGTTGAAGGTGTATTCTGTTGCCGTTGTTTATTACGCTGAAAAAGAGTATCATAATCGCTTTCATAGTTTTGTATTTAATTGTCATGTTCCTCTTGTGACGTACAGGAGAACGACAGTCCGGGTGAGACCTCTCCTCGCAAGGACGTTTCTCCACTGACTGTTGCTGACCCTGACCCTGCTAATGGTGCTCCAAATATGATACTTAATCAGTCTAACACAACTACTGACATCCCTACGAATCCTACGACAGCACCAATGGTAATGGCCCATGAAAAAGTACCCTATTATCCGCCTAAAATAATTCCACCCTTATGTATCGATTTGCTTTGAACAGAATTCCTAATTTGTTATTGTACAGTCTTCACGGCTAGCAACCAGTTTCTCTTTTTTACGTGTTTCGGGTATGCCCTCCGGTTATTTTGAGCCAAGAAAGAAAAACATACTACGCGTTTTTGGGTACAACTTTTCGTCGCTGTTCTCAGTTGGTTTATGTATCAAAAAACATGAATTTCTGCACCATCAATTTTGTAAATCAAAATTTATAAATATGTCATTTTATTTCATGATAGATTTATACATGTGTAAATGTTTCGAACCGTCATTGATAAGAGAAGAGTTTTAGTTGGGAATTATTTTTTTTAATATTGGAAAATAATTTTGTTCTGAACTCTTTGCAGCCACGCTATAATTTCATAATTTGTAAAGTCCATGCCCAATAGGGTGGTCCAAAAATGCATTAGAATTTTTTTTCCAATTTTCATAAATATCGCCTCCAATTTTGTTTGAATCCACAAAAAAATTTTTGGTCTTCCTTTCCAAATTAATATGTAGATGTTCCACAAGCTCCGTGAACTTTAATGCGTATTTCCGGTACGACTGAAAAATCCCGAAAAATAAAATTCCTGATAATGCAAAATACCCGAATAATAAAATTCCCGAATTTAAACAATCACATTTTTTTCTCAATATTATTTATTCATTAAAAATAGAACAATGAAATATTTTGATCGAAAACAAATTGTTTTTAAGGTTTAAAGTTTCTAAAATTATTGTTAAAATTTAAAATATCACTAATTTAAAAAAATTTAGCTGGATGAAATTTTTGTTTCAATTTTTATTTTAAATTCAAACAATAATTTTAGAAACTTTGACCACCAAAAATAATTTTTAATATAAAAATATTTCATTATTGTATTTTTAATAAATAAATAATATTTATCAAGTAGAATTTAATTGATTAAATTTAATCATTCGGAAATTTTTCAATTCGGGAATTTTATTTTTCGGGATTTTTTAGTCGTTCCATTCTCGAATAATATAATTCCCGACAAAAAATAACGGCAGAATTATAAAGTATCCAAACTAGAAAATTCTTAAATTGGAACAATTACCATTTTTTTAAATTAATGAAATCATTACAAATAAATTTTTAATTTTATTATTCGGGAATTTTTCAATTCTGGAATTTTATTTTTCGGAATTTTTCGGTCGTCCTGTATTTCACATCAGAAAAAAAACATTTTTATAAATTTTATTAACAATTGTCAATATTAGGTGAATGGAGTTGCAACTTTTGCAATACAAATTATGTCTAATGCATACAATACTACCTCCTACTGATAATTATATATTTCCTACTGATAATTAGATGTTATATATAAATTCTTAAAACAATTTATTATTGTTCTTAGCATTTTCCTCTTCGAATAGAGTTAGAAAGTTGACGAATTTTTCAACCTATTTTCAACTTTTCAATTAGAGCGGAGCAATAATTAATTAAACTTAACAAAAATAATTGTTCGAACCATTGAATATTATTTATAATAATATTCTCTTAGAATTTAGCAAACATAATTGTTTAAACAGATCATTATTGTTTATAAATGTCTTCTCCTGTATTAAAGCTAGATAGTTGCTTGTTTTTTCCTGAAATTTCTCACATTGCTTAGGCTTTTTATTTATAAACGCATAATAAGTAAACATTAGAGAGCATCATTCTTTAAACAATCTCTATCTTTTTCGTCAATATATTTTTCTGAAATAAAGAGATATTTTTCACAAAAAGTGAAAAATTACAACAACAAAAAAACAGCAACTATCTAGCATTTCTATAGGAAAAGGTAAACAATATCAATTACTTTTAACAATTTTGTTTGTTAATTTTCATTAATTATTATCTCGCTCTGGGCAAAAAGTTAAATATATCAGAAAAAACAACAACTTTCTAGCGCTATTCAAAGAGAATATTATTAAAAATAAAAATAAATTCTTTTAACAATTATGTTTGTTAACTTGAATTAATTATTAACTCACTCTAATTGAAAAGTAACTGACGTATACTAATAAATTGTTCCATGACATGGCAGAAAAAGTTATTTAGGGTTTTGAAGTTTTGCAAAGGTTCAAAAATAATTGAAATCTTGATAAGAATTTTAAAAATTTCAAACAAAATATAGATTTTTTAAGATTTAAAGAAAATGTAGAAGATTTTAAAGCAAAATTTCACAATTTTGCAAGATTACCAAATTTTAGAAAAAATTCGAGTAAGTTTGAGAGATATTTAGAGATTTTTGTACCATTCAAAAATAATTTTAAACTTGTAAAGATTTCAAATTTTGTTCAAATGTAGATTTTTGAAGATTTCGAACAAAAAGAAACTTTGATAGAATTTTGAAAAGTTTCAAGAGAATGAAAAAAATGTTCTTCAGATTCTTCGGAAAATTTTAAATGATTTTTTATTTTGCAAATTAATTTTAAGAGGGTATTAAAAAAGATTTGAAAAAATGTTAAAGGTTCCCACAATTGCAAAAGAAGAATCTGAAGTATTTTAAGGTAATTTGTTTAATTTTGCAGAATTTTATAGAAGTTTTTAGAAAGAATTGAATTCAATTTAAAAGATAGTTAGGAATTTTAGAAGTTTTAAAGAGATTCAACAATATTTTGAAACTTGAAAAGGTTTCCGAAGATTGATACAATTTTGGTTCATTTCTTCCAAACTTCTAAAAGTTTAATTAATTAAACAAAGTTTAATCTCTTAAACTAACTCAAATTTGTCATAATATTTTGAAAAATCTTACAAAGAAAAACATTGTCTTCACAATTTTCTAGATTATTTTTCGACACATGTGAAAGCTTCAAAAATCTTTTTGAATTTTCTCAAGAATCTTAGGAAAACTATATTATTTATATAACTTTAAAAATTAACTGGTAATCTTATTTCCTTGTTCTCATATCTCAGCATCTAGTTTTCGCTCGAATTTGAGTATTCAATAACTTTTACCAAATAAATAGTAATTCAGAATTTTTATTTTGTATTCAAAGTTCTTTTACCACTCAAATAATAAAACTGCTAGTATCGATTAAAAATCTAATTTTTTCCAAAAACAACGCAAGATATGAATAGTGGCTTATAATTCAAAAGTTTATTTTCATCTCTAAAATTCAAAACAAAAAAATCTTTTATTTATTCATATCTGGTCCAAAGTGGGCTGGCAAGTTAAATTTTCTTCTTGTATTTCTTTCTCATACGTCTTTTGGTTAGCTTATATAGATAAAAAATCATTTAAATGCTCTAGTTTTATTACAATAATTTTATTATGGTAAATTCTTACTTTTAATTCTAAAGAAATTAAAATGAGAAAGCATCCTCAAAAGAAACATTAATATTTCTCATAATTTAAAAAATTAACTGTAAGTGTATTTTTATAAACAAATACACATCAAGCAAAGAGTAAGTGACGTCCATGTTTAGTAATAAATATTTATGACATTACATTATAATGAGGCTCCAGTTTGATGCATAATTGTTTACAAAAAATACAAGAAGTTAATCTTTTAAAGGATTAAACGGAATACTTATTTTCCTGTTTAGAATGCTTCCTATTTTTAATTTCTTTAGAAGTAAAAATAGGATTTTACGATACTAATAATTATTTTAACGCAGCTAGAGCATTCAAATGTTTTCTTATCCATCTGTAGTAAACAAAAGACATCTTAGAATGAAATACAAGACGAAAAACGTGATAGCAATACAAAGAAATAATAATTTTTCTCTGTTTCAAAGCGCAGAGACCTTAAGAATCTCATGGGATATAATAATATAATCTCATATTGTCATGTTCTTCATATTATTACTGAATTGAAAACAAATATTTTAAAAATAAAATGTATTTCGTTTAAATAATAGTACATTGTTAACCGAGTGGAGAAACTAAGAGATTCCCAACGAACATGAACGTGCGAGCGAAGCGAACGCGGTAACCATGCGTGTTGGGAATCGACTTGTCATCCACTTGGTTAACATATTATATATTTGCTTCACATGCCGCGAAGGGGAATACGATTTCGGGGCCTGGCGCGAAAGAGCAAAAGTGATGGATTCCACGATCGATTGATGCAATCGAAAGTATGGGCTTAAAGGTACTCCATAGTTTGCATCCAGCGATTTGACCCGCTCGTTGGGGGTCACTCATATAGAAAAGTAAGTTTTTTCACACCGACTTATCACCGATTGTGGAATCGATTACTTACTGTTTTGCGACAGGGTCCCAAAATCGCATTTCCCGCTCGGCTATTAAATAAATCATATTCCATTCTATTTTTTCTATGTTTTTGAAGAATGTGTATCATACATAATATAAATATCTGCTGATGATATAAATTTATAGATATCAGGGAAGGGGACAATTTTCAACAATAAACTACTATTCATATCTTGCATTGTTTTAGAGAAAGATGAGGTTTTTAATCGATAAAAACGAGAAAAAAAATAGTTTTTTTTTAAAGGCATAGTATAATTTTGTTCGGGGCATTTCTTGATCACATACAAAAGAGAAATTGGATGTGAAAGTACTTTTGGATTGGACCTAATCGAGGCTAGCGTCCAAGATCATTTGATTAAATTACAAGTGACGAGTGATTTTTGGCCTTACTCCCTCTTTAAACATGCTATTTAGTATTTCAGAGTTGAAATTAATTTTATCCTTGATACGGTACAAAATCTTCTTGGCATCAAGCTCTTACTATTTGTATTGTAGGCAGAGGAAGACACAATATCGCCGCCCAAACCCGATTTTTCTGCGCCACCTCCTTACGAACTAGCTACAAAATTACCCAGCTATGAGGAGGTTCAGCGTGAGAAAACATTACATGGAGAAACCACCCCTCACATACATCCTCAAATTCATATGGTAATATTTACGCAGCTTTCGTATCTTTGCAATTCAGAGTGATAACTTAAGGCGAAAATTTGTATTTTTCAGCCTGGTGGAATTAGACCGCCACAACAACCATTAACGATTCTAGCTATCGACACTGATGGTGTGGATGGTGATGCATTGTCAGAGAGCCGAATGCTCGGTACAGATTTTATGTTTTTCACGGCTTTTTTGGGTAAGTTCACAAAAAATCTAGAAGTTTACTCAGGCCTGAGTTTGTCAAAAAATAAGTTCGTAGTTTCTGAGTTATTGAACGGGGTTTAAAAAATTGTATTCATAAAATCCATTTTATTCTCGTAACGACAGATAATGTATTGTTATTAATTATTATTACTATTATATTATTCATAATAATATGCAGAGTTTGAAAAAACTCTGAAAAATAAATTAAGTAGGGGAAACCACCCTACAGTAGATAATGATTTACAGTAGATAATCTTAGTCAACTGGAAAACTGACAACAAATGCTCATTATTTTTGTTAGTATAACGTTTCAGCAATGATACTATGTCTTCTGACAAACTTTTATTGAAATTTTATAATTAATTAATGCGTGAGAGCAAAAAATTGATTTTTATCCTGAAAAAAAAAAAATTTCATCTCTTCTTTATTCATATTCTTTAACTTAATGAAACATTTTCATGACATGTTTGTACATTGGAATTAAAGTTTGAAGTTTAATGAACAATATTTATAACTAAAAAGTGTTTTTTGTTAAATATTTATAAATATTTAAAGACATTTTATTGGATATTACATTTTCCAACAGTAGATAACCAACAGTAGATAATCGGAAAATTATAAGAAATGTCTCGGTCAAAATTGGCAGCTCTGCAACTGTCTCGCAGTTGTTTTGAATTAAAGGTTGTGTTTGTTTGTTTATTTTGTTTTGTGAAGTTTTTAAATTCAAATTATTTCAAATGATAAACTAAGAAAATAGTGTAAATTATTATTTATTAAAAAGCTCATAAATTTTAATTTTATTTCAAGGAGCCTTTCGGAAAAGATATAATTTTTTGGATTAAGGTACGTAAAAAAGCTGCACTTCTCTGTCATCGCAAGTCAGGTTAAATTGTATGAAGATTAAACATCTTGTACCAATCGCACCAACCTTACGAAATATCAGAGATAAAAAAATGTCAATAATTTAAACTTTTGCGTTTTTTGTAAAATAATCGTAGTTTCAACTATTATTTACTCAATAAATTGATTTTAATTGTAAGTATACTAATGATAAATTATAATTATCCAGAATTGAGTATTCTAACTTGCCCAGGAGCAATACCAGAAACGATTATCTATTGATGGACAAAGGTGTCAAAATCTACCCTTGACCTGGTCTAATAAAAATGTTTAATACAGTTAATTAATTAATTCCGTGATATTTTTTTCTATAAGAATACTTAATTGAATATGTAAGCTTTATTTAACAATGATTATCTTTCTTTATTTTTGGAAACTGATGCAGTTAAATGCTGTTGATTTTTCCCCTATCTACTGTAGGGTGGTTTCCCCTAATACAAAAAACTGAGATCGACGAACGGAACGAAAGCTACTTTCATGCAAAATTGCAAACTGTCCTTTAAAAAAATATTATATTAAAATCAGTATTCCGCTTTAAGCGCTTCTGCCATTTTCTGTCTACTTTATAAGCTTTATAACCTCGTAAATTTTTACCTCGTCCTTGTCGTCGATTCTTTTTTTATTAGGAAATTAAACGTTCATGGCATCGAACACATAATGCAATGGCGGGACTGACTGCGAAGAGAATATTCCTGCAGAATTAAGTGATTTGTTGAAGTCTACAAAGGATACATTGATTCCTGAGAAATCAAAAGCTGTTTACCTAACCTTAGTTAGTTAGTTAGTTAGTTGTAATGTAGGCGGGGGGGGGGGGGGGGGGGGGGGCCCAACCCCACCCCCAAAACCAAAAAAGCCTATTGTGCCACACGTGTGCTTATTCTAAAGGCAGTACTCCGAATCCGGCCATCCTTCGCCGAGTGTTTTTGGATCTCGGTGGATTTTTCGTTGTTATCAACGTTCTGAGATTATACCTCTCAGGTGCCAGGCATACCTATCGCACAGTACACGACATCCTCCTTTGTTGATCAGGCAAAGTGAACCTCACCCACTCTGCCGTTCGGCGGCCTCCCTAGCAGGCTAGGGTGTACGGAGCGCTCCCTCTGAGGTCATCAGGTAGATGCACAGATTCGAAGCACTGTGCTGGTGTGTTATGTAAGTGTATGTGTGTGTGTACATTACTCGAAATCGGCCAGCGACCACCGAGCGGAGGTCCCTTAAGAGGGTCTGCCTCTACGCAAGGAGATCGCTGACTAATTTTCGAGTCTTCACAGAATCGGCTTCGACCTCCAAGGCTATTTCCATCGACATGGGGCCCCACCTTGGTACGATACCAGCTTTTTCTGAGGGGACCTACAGTTTAAGGTGGGTTCCGAACCACCGAAGCCCCGGTAGAAGTACATAGAAAAATTTCCATTTGTACCCGGCTCAGGGATCGAATCCCGGACCTTCTGCATGGAAGTCCGACGCGTTATCGTCTGAGCCATTACCTAACTTTAAAAATTCTGTAAATTCGTGTGTTTTTATTCCTTTAATTAGAACCCCTAGCGGGCCTTTGTCCCTGCACCTCATCAGAAGCTTCGCCCCTGGATCCCTACTGCCTCCTACTCCATAGGGGCCATTCACAAAATACGTGATACATTTTTCATGAACATCTGGACCCCCCCTCGCGTGATACTTTTTCCATTGTTCTTAATATGGACAATGGTACTTCGACAGACTCCCACCATCCCGTTTTTGGTAGAAGGTAGTACAGAAAATAGGATGTGAAGTCCGAGCGCATATGACAGGTCCATGTCTCGCTACCGTATAATACAGTCGGTACGAATATAGATTTATGTATGGCCATTTTAGCTTTTTTTGATATGTTTTAATTTGTGAGGATGGACCCTGCTCTACCGATAACCTGATTACCCTTATTTATGCGCCTATCCAACTCCCCATCTATTTTTCCGTCGTTAGTGAATAGACTACCTAGATCTACGTACTTGTCAAATTGTTCTAATCTCTACTCAGTTAGGACAATGTTGCATATTGTTCTCTCACTTTTTCCCTCAGAGACCATGATTTTCGTTTTATTCACGTTAATTTTGAGGCCCATGTTCTTCATGCTTGTATTTAGTTTATTCAACATTCTTTGCAGGTCCTCGACTGATTCTGCCATAACAATCTTGTCATCTGCGAAAGCTAACCCACGTACCTTGACTGTTTCGAGATCCACACCTTCTTGGTCGAAGAGGGAAGTTCTTAGATACTTATCCATAAATATAATAAATAGCCACGAGGACATAACGCATCCTTGTTTCACGTCTTGCATAATATCGAACCAGTCACTCAGTTTCCCATTTACCCTTACACTTGCTTTACTACCTGTATATATTGTCTTTATTGCTTGTAGGAGTCCTCCATTTACTCCGTACTCTTTAAGGACTTCCCAAAGTTTACTTCTATTTACCTTGTCAAATGATTATTCTAGGTCAATAAATGCACAGAAAACTTTCTTTCCTACTCTCAAGCTTTTTTCTGTGATCTGTCTTAGGCTAAATATCTGATCTGTACGTGATCTTCCTGGCATAAATCCACTTTGGACTTCCCATATCTTCTCTTCTGTGATTTCCATTACCCTACGTACAAGTATTTTTGAGTATATTTTACTTACTGTACTTAGTAGGCTGATACCTCTGTAATTACTGCAGTTGCTTACATCTCCCTTTCTTTTGTATATTGGTACGATAATCGCTTTTCTCCAATCGTCTGGGACTTCTTCCGTCTCGATACTTAAGTTTACTAATTCGCACAACCTGTGAGGTATATACTCGCCACCGTATTTAAGCATTTCAGCGCTAATACTGTCTATACCAGCAGCCTTACCGTTTTTCAAGTTCTTAATTATATCTATGACCTCAGTGACACAGACTTTTTCAATTGGGTTTTCTAATGCATTATGTTCTATGTCGCAGTTTTGTTGTCCTATATCTTCACCTCCTAATAGTTCTTTAAAAGAGTCTTTTAAAGCGTCTACTATCCCATCTATATCATATAGCATTTCACCTTTGCTATTTCTCATGCTGACAAACTCTGTACTTTTACTTTCCTTCAACTGTTGATATAATAGTTGCATAATTCCTTCAAAACAGTTTTGTATTTTGTTCTCTTCTTCTGTTCTGATTTTCTCTTTACTCTCTTTGACTAGTCGTTTAAGTTTCCTCTTTTTGTGTCTGTAATCATTTTTGAGCCTATTTCTCTCCTCGTCGCTAGGACCTGTGATGTTCAGAGTTTTTTTGGGCGCTTCTTTCTTTTCTTTTTGGGCTGCCTCAATTTTATCATTCCACCATGGATCACCAAATTTTCTTCCTACAACCGCCGTACCACATACTTCAATCGCAGTTTTAACAATGACATCCCGTAACAAAGTCCACGCGCCCTCTATATCATTGTTGCTTATTATTATTATTATTATTATACCTATTTTGAAACTCTATTCGCACTTCTGGTTTCTTTAAATTTTCAATCTTTATTCGCGTTTGTTTTGTTTCTTTTGTTCTCTTCTTTCTCCATCCCCGCCCTAAGTTTATTTTGGAGACTAAAAGGTAATGATCAGTATTGCATTCGGCCCCCCTCATGACTCTTGTATCCGTAATTAGTTCTCTTAATCTTTCATCCGCAATAACGAAGTCAATTATACTGCGGCTATTTCCTTTACAACAGGTGTACATGTAGATCATTTTATGTCTAAACCAAGTATTTGTAATAAATAGGCCCTTTTCTAAGCATAAGCTAACTAATTTTCCCCCGTTATAATTTTTTCTTGTTGGATCCCCAAAATTACCTAGCACCCATTCTGTATCTGTATCCTGACGTTGGACACCGACCCATCCGTTTATATCTCCCAGCAGAAATATTCTTTCAGCTTGATCGCAAATACTTATTGTATCATTTAAAGTGTCCCAGAAGGTGTCTTTGACTTCTCTCGGGTCACTATCAACTGGGGCGTAGCACGCTACGATAAATAACCTTCTGATTCCTACCTTCATTCTAGCCCACAACAATCTGGGAGATATAAAACCATGATCTTTGAGATGCTGTCTTGCTTTTTCATTCATAATTAAACCGACCTCCTGACTACCATGTGATTCACTGTCTACTCCTGACCATATTTCAAAACTCTCTTTTAACACCCCATTTTCTATGTTTCTAATTTCGCAACCCTTTTTCTTCGTCTCAAGTACACAAAGAATATCTAGTTTCCTTATGTGCATAGTGTCTCGTAGTTCTCTTATCTTAAGATCATTCACTCCTCTAGCATTCCAAACACCCAGTCTCCATTCATCGCCCGAAACTCGACCTTTACGTTTCCCGTGTGCATGCTTTTCGTCAATTAAAGTTTCAGTCCGTTCCGAGGCTACTTTATTGTTTGTATTATTCATGATTACATTGTACTCCCAACTATCACCTGTATGCGCGAGATTTGTTTTGCGAGTCGAAGTCATGTCCGGATTGAGCAGTGATTTGTCGTATGGTGGAGTCAAGCTGTAACGTCAGTCCCACCAAAACATCTGTCACTGGGGAGGGGGGTGGGGGGCATGAGAAAGGAAACTGTGAGTCTCCATAGGTTGGTGATTTATGCTGAGAAGGTCACCAGCCTTCAGCAGCGTTGTATTACATAGAAGTTTATATGTTTCCATCTGCCAATTCCGGCCGACCTCTAAACGAGGAGCCAATTTCTCTCTCTTTTTTTTTTTTTTTTGAAAAATGCGGTTCAAAACAATCGAACGCGCAGGGCTCCCGACAATGGGCCGGACAACAATGCCGACTACCCTAGAGTTGGGGGAGCCAATCAAGACAGAGTCAATGCGCTTGACCGGCGGAATCTCATTACTTTTGAGTGGACGGTTCTACTCAGGGACGCCTTGCTGGAATGATATGATGCCAGTATGGCCCCTGAACGAAAAGGTTACATGGCGCGACTGCATACTCTGTGGTGCGAGAAACACCCAGAGTTCTCGGATTTTTGGCGAAATCGTCTGCGAAACCGTGCCGAGGACCTCCAGAAAAGGGGTTATATAAGCGGAGCGCTTACTCAACCGCAGCCAGAACAAGCCGGCAACAGAGAAAGAGAGGTGACACTGAGACCAACCTCGAACAGGCATCCAACAGAGGAAGAACGATGCTTCAGGACCCGGAGAAAAATGAACATTCAGGTTTCTCCCAAGCCCAAAGATCTAACTGAACTGGATGACGAGCTTCGTGGAGATTTTTCCGAAGAATCCGACGTCTGGACTATAAATTGTGGCGTGTACATTGCAGCGAGAGCTTTGGCAGATTAAAACCGTAAAACAGGACCAACGGTTGATCATAAGACCAAAAGACGAATGCATCAACTCAGCACAAAGATAGGCTGGGCAAGACAGTACGCGTCCCGCATTCAGTGTGTAATTGACTACATAACATCTGGCCGGACTTTCACAGCCAAGGTTCAACGGTTCGCGCGCGAACTGCAGATCCGTCATCACACACTCAACAAGTCAAAGCTGCTGACCATCAGGCAGCATATTGTTGGCAGAATACGGATACTATCTGATGCTAGGAGAAGTCTAGAGCATCGATAGATGTGTCTCTAAAGACGCAGCACCCTATCAGCGATTTCTATCGATGGCCTGGATTATTTTGCGGAAAGCTTTCGATTCAATCTTCCATAGACTTATCATCTGTTTGTTGGAAAGCTTAAAAATTCATCCACACATCGTGAGGTGCATAGAGAGATTAATGCCGCTTTGGAAAACCAGATTTACTATCTCATCTGGAAACATCATGTGATCACTAACACTAACACTATTGCCACTATCTCTCGCACTTCGCCATTTCGAAGGGTACCTCTGCGGCAAACCTGGAAACCGAAAGCATAAGGTCACTCACGTATTTTACATTAGATGATCTTAAGATCTATGCTAGAAATAAAGAGAAACTACATCTAGCTCTAAAAATTGTCAAAGAGTACGCTCAAGAGATTGGAATGGATTTCGGGTTAGAGAAATGCTCCAAGGTTAATTTGAAGAAAGGAAAACTTAATGGCATGCCCGAAGATCCTGAGGTTGATGACCGAAGCGCTATTCGACACCTTTAATCTGGAGAGACCTATACATACCTGGGCGTGCCACAGAGCCGCATTCAGGACGTGACATCTATAAAAGATACTCTCCGATGCAGATACAATCGTCTCATCCGACGGATATGGTCTTCCGAACTGTCGGCGAGGGAAAAATTATCTGCAACGAACGTGCTTGCCGTCCCAGTAGTACTCTATTCATTTGGAGTGGTTCCATGGACGAAGGATGAGCTCAGATCCCTCGATATCGGGTCCCGAAAGGTTATGCACATTAACAAAAGCATGCACCTCAAGTCTTCTGCCCCACGACTTTACATCTCTGGCCGTCAAGGTGGTCGTGGAATATTGAATCTTGATTATTCTTCACGACAGGATTATTCTGGGTACACCACATATAGTCGCAAATGGACAAGACCCTCTTCTTAAAATGGCCAGGAAACACGAAGAAGTGGACAAAGGGGCGTTTCTGTACAAAGCAGCGGAGGAGGCTGGTGAAACACTCAGCCTTGACTTAGGGGTGCGCAAAATGCATCAAATCTTATCCCGGCGAAATCCTGCGGTTGTCCTTATGACAAACTTGTAACTGTGTGTGTGTGTGTATGTTAAAAAAAGGTTCAAACAACCACCGTATGTTTTCATCTACAACAATAGAATCCGTGAAACCGTCTATTGTCTGCCTTTACGTCGCAAAGTGTTATAATTGTAAATCTTTGTACACTCAAAACCATGGAGAAACAACCAAAATGCCACCCCTCAACATAAATAAAGAACTGAACTATCTAACGCTTACATTTCAGGGGGCTCGACAGTCTCATAACATGGCGGTTTCGAATAAAATATCATACATTACTCGTAGGGTTACACACTTCTTCACGCCATGATTCTACTACTCCTCCTGTGAACATTTAGCTCCCCGTGTAAAGACGTGTCTAATCCTACTTGTGATGAAATTTACTATTATTCCTTAAAGTTCTGTAGAGATTCCTCGAAATTTATAAATGCCTCTGAAATTTTTGAAATACTTGGAGCTCCTGAAATTCTTTTAGATTCCCTGAAGTCTTTGAAAACCCTAAATAATTGTTTGGAATCCCTAGAAAATTTTTTATCTTCTTGAAATACTTTGAAATCTTTTAAAATAACTTAAAATATTTAGAATCCTTTAAAAAATTTTAAACTCCTTCGTATCCTTTGAAATCAATAGAAATCACTTGAAATAAAATTCATTTTATTCCCTAAAGTACTCTATAAGTTTGTTGAAATCCCTTAAAGCCTTTGTAAATCGTAAAATTCCATTACAATAAGTAGACATAATTTGAAATACCTTCAATATAAATTGAATTTAACTTATTTATTAAAGTTTTCTAAAAAAAAAAAAAAAAACCTTTTAAATTCCTATAAGCCTTTGAAATCTTTGGAGATTTAATGAAATCCTTTAAATCTTGTGAAATACTTTTAAATCCCTTTAAGTTTTTGGAATCGCTAAAAATTACTGGAAATTTAATTTAACATTATGTTCCAAAGTTCACTAGAAATCCCTTAAAATAGCTTAAAATCTTTGGAGATCCTACAAAATTCTTTGACATTCCTTGCAATTTTTTAAATCTTTAGAAATTCTTTGGAATCTTTTCAAATAACTTAAATTCCTTTGAAATTTGTCGAAATCCTTTAAAATCCTTCGAAATGTTTCGAAATTGTACAAATTCTTTAGAATAAATAGCGGTATTTGAAATTCTTTCAATATACAGTAGAAGTCCGATAAGTTTCTTATTTCGGGGCTGTAGGGGCGGAAAATTTCAGGAATCGCGGACTTATCGGATGCCCCCTCTAGTAGCGCGATATTAGGTGCGCGCATGCGTAAGAATGATGCGCAAATCATAAGCGAAATAGCACACGTAGTGGGAGAACCCCAATTAGTGTACGTGCCGTGCGTGTGATGACGTTTTAAGGGGAGTGTACACTTATCGGACGGCAACTTATCGGACTTGTACTGTAAATTAAAATTAAATACAGTCCAAGTGCATAGAAATTTTTGAAATTAAGAAAAAATTTCAGCCTCGTGAAATTTCTTCAAATATCTTGAAATCTCGTGAAAATTTTGGTATAGCCAAGGTTTCTTTGACATTTTATTTAATTTATTTCCCAAAGATCTCTAAAAACCCTTTAAAATCGTGCTTAGAATTTTTGGAAATCCTACAAAATGCTTTGAAATCCCTTTAGAATTTTTAAATCTCTTGAAATTCTTTAGCAACTCTTAAAATAGCTTAAAATCTTTTAAAATTTCGTAAATTTTTTGAAATAACTGAAGATCCTATACAATCCCTCAAATCTCATGAAAATCTTTGGAAATCTTAAAAAAATCTGTTGATCTTTCTATAATCTTGCGTTAAGTTAATAAATGGATCATTCTTTTTTAGTTTCTGTATTTTTTGCATCACTTTCTTCAATATTTTAATATTATTTATTTCTGTAGTGATTTTTTATAATAATTTTCTATAATGATTTTTCTAGAATCGCGAAAAATTATAAAAAAATTTATTATAGGCCTATACTGAATTTTCTATAGAATATTTGTTCGTATGTTGTAACCAGACCAGTGAGTTACGAACCCGTTGAACAGTTTTTAAATTCTGTAAAAACGTTTATACTAACAAAATTTAAAATATATATATATATATATATATATATATACAATGCGTTATGCTTTTGAAAAATAAGCCTCCATGCAATCTCAGGCCCAAGTTTAGTCACATTTAATGATATCATATATAGATCGAAAAGATTCAAGTATTTACATAAAATTGTTCACTACTTGCAGTTGCCTTTCTGTTCAACTGGATTGGTTTCCTGCTTCTGATGTGTTTTTGCCACACAGTTGCCTCTCGGTATGGAGCACTAGCAGGCTTCGGACTTTCGTTGACAAAATGGACTCTGATTGTTAAACATTCCACCGATTTAGCTTCTCGCGAGAATTCCTGGCTTTGGTGGCTCATCATGGCATTTGGTGAGTAATTACAATCCCCATTATATGATCTCAAAGGAGAAAATTCTCTAATTTTCGTTTCTTCCAGGAGTTCTAATCTGTGTCCGTGCCATCATTCAATATTTGAATATCAAGCGAGGCTGGAGGCTTCTCTCTGGTAGTCCCCAAGAGCATTTCCTCTTTTTTTATTGAGGCTTTGAGCAGAAAATATTGTAACCTTCGTGCTATAGAGCAAACAGCATTTTTACTTGAAATTATACTTGTATGGTACATATAGCCGACACCCATAGGCAAACATCACTCTATAAATGTACGAGTTGTACTGTGAGAAGCGCAAAACTCAGAAGAGAGCTATTGAAGCTTGCCAAATTTGTTAAACACCCATAGACTACAAACCAAACTTAGAGAAAAATTGAATCCAGTAAAGAGATGAAATTGCGCGTAAAAATTAGGTCCATCTTATACTTTTTTTATTGCTCAAATAGCAGTGATAGCGCTTGCGACAAAATCAAGTCCTTAATTTACACGTTTTCGCTTCAAAAGTACTCGTGTAATTTGTGACGCAATTTTCTTTATCGTACTGTAATCATTATTCGTCTGCACCCGAACTTTTCGGATCGTGTGACTCCGCAATTTTATTCTTCTTTTGCGAAATCACAGATTCCAAACACATTGGTATGCTCACAATCAATGTGAAATTTAATATCGAGGCGGCTCCATATTAGAAATTTGATTAATATGTCCGTCGATATCTCTTGTTTTTACTTTATAATTTATATATAAACATATTATACATATATAAATATATATAATTATATATTATGTAAGGATACCTAGGTTAGAGTAAGCTACACGAGTGTTTTAAAAATAATCGATTGGTAATATTACACATAAGTTCTTTATCAAATACGTCATTGTTATATAATTATTACAATAGTACATTATACCAAATGTATTATAGTACCTTGCCAGGGCCATTTTTTATTTCCTGAACATATCAAAAATCCCTCAGAGCCGTACCTATCCTTTTTTTAACCCTGTGCGAATAAAATAATGTTGCGCCCTCTCCCACCCCCTGAAACAATTAAGTAATGCCACAGGCAAATTAGAAAATTTCACGGTTGAAATGAGAGGCCTCGGATTCATTTTATAATTCAAATTAGTATCATTAGTAGCATAAATTTTGAAAAATAGTACGAAAATAGTACCAAGAAATTTTTTAAATATTACATCGAGAGTTTAACTGTTTTTTGTCTGCTATACAATATACATTTCCCATAAAGTCTTGTAAAATCCTTTCGAATCGTTTCAGATATACCACAAGAGCTTTGAGATCCGGGGATACCCTTCTGGAAAACCCTAAAATCTTTTAAATATCGCTGATATCCTGGATACCTTTTTAAAATCCTTTGAAAATCTGAAATCCTACACGAAATTCTTTTAAACCCATTTTAAAAGTTTAAATATAGTTATAATCCATGGAGTTTTTTAACGCACCTTTAATACTGTAAAATCCTTTAAAATAGCTTGGAATTTTTAAAATCTTGTGAAATCCCTAATAAAAAAAATAAAAAAATTGATTAGCAGTTCAAACTCGAAAGTTCATTGCCTCACTACCCGATTCGGGTAGTGTTTCTAGGTGGATAAATACTACCAGTGTGGGTCCACCACACCCTAATAATCTCACAAAAATCGAATAAAATCCTGCAAAACTTCTTGAAATCTATAATATCTTTCAAAATTTCTGAAAAACTAATGAAATATTTTAAACCCACTGAAATATCGTAAAATCATCAAAATCAGATAACGCCGTTTAGAATCCCTTGAACTCTCTGATATTTTTTCAAATTCCTTAAATAATTCCCTTCTTAAATCCGTTCAAATTGTTGAAACCCGCTGAAGTTCGCTGATATCTATTAAAAACCCTTGAATACTCTGAACTCCTTAGAATACTCTCCATTTTTTTAAATTGTATATAATCTTTTAATTTCTTTTTAAATACTTCGAATCCCTCAAATATTGTAAAATTCTTGAAAATCTTCGAAATCTTTTAAATTCCTGAAAACTTACGAAGTCATCAAAATTCCTTACAAATTTTGTACTCTCTTTTAGTTTTCTATAAAAAGGGTACCGTTTCAGTATAGAAAACAAATTCTCTTAATTCAAACCTTAAAACAAATTTTAATTCTGAAATTTTTCATTCGAACGCTGTAGTTATTTGTGATACAAGTGCGCAAAATAGGTGATTGCGTGCAAGTGTGAATTTTGAAGCATAAGCCGGAGGCTCGAAGCATGGGTCGATGGTTAGATGGTTAAAACGTAGACGAGTGCTTCGAGCCGCAGGCGAATGATTCAATCACACAAGTTAGCAATCACCTATGCGGACGTGTATCATATGCTTTTTTTGCCACGCAGTTCCGAAAAAGTTGTGTTAGGAGGAGTTAACGAAAAATACTAATTTTATATTGCATAGAGTGGAGTTAAGACCCCTCTTCCACACAGTCTGTTGCCCCAAAACGAACAAAATTACTCAAAGTAGGCGCCTAACGCCTACAAGGAAGAGTTCCGTAGCATCTTAAGACGTTAATCTAAGTCTTAACGGAATCTAAAACAAAAGATTTTCAAATTTTGTGAACAAATTTGTGAAGAAAAAAACTCCACTGAATTTTTTTTTTCAATTTTGTTTGAAAAAAAATGTTCAATTATTTGAAAAAAAAAAATTTTTGAACAAGAATAACAAAAATTTTGAAAAAAGTGTCATGAAAAAAAATTGTTGAAACAAAATTTTGAAAAAAAATTGTTCGAAAATAAGACTTTGTTGAAAAGAATGATATAAACAAAATTTATGAAAACAAGATGTTAGCTCTTATGCCCTT
>CAKNXH010000244.1:135869-146986 GCA_932178445.1 Andricus quercusramuli
GTGGTCTATAAATTTGTCGATTAAGTACTATTGGGTAGGTGAACATATGCCCCGAATTTAAAGAAAATCAAAGAACATGACTTTTAAAGTTGGGGCAGTTGAGAAATAATGCCCCATATATAATATATATATAATAAAAAAATAAAATTTATATATATATATATATATATAAATGAATTTTAAAGGCTGTCAGGGGACTTCAATGAAATTTCGAAGATTTGAAGAGATTCCATGTGTATTAAAGAATATTCACGAATTTTAGGGAATTTCGTAAGATTTTAAAAGATTTAATTAAATTTCAAAAGATTTTCGAATAAGATAAATGATTTTTACGCATTTGGAGAAATTTGTAATTTTTTCTAGGAGATTTTAAATGATTTAAAACTATGTCAAGAGATTCGAAAAGATTCCCATGGATTTGAAAGATTTTAATGAATTTTAAAGGGATTTTATAGATTTCATAAGAGATCTTGTAATGTTTTTAAATATTTCACGGTATTTAAAGGAATTTCAATTAAATTCAGAGATTTTAAGGGATTTCCTCGGATTTTAAAAGATTATAAGAGATTTTTATGTGATTTTTTAGATTTAACACGTATAAAAAGTAATGGAGGTATAATTATCACTGTTGGTATAGAAAACTGTCGTCTTTAGGACATACACTGAGTTTTCTTTTGAATCATACGATAAAAAAAGTGGGATTTTAACCAATATGATGGACAAATGAAATATAAAATTGTCACATAAGAAATTTCATTCGAAAAATATAGAAATTTGCCAACATATTCTTTTCCTTTTCATAAACCATCTGAGTGAGGGCAAAAAATTTATTTTTAACTCGAAAAAAAAATTCACCTCTTCTTTATCCATACTTTTTAACTTTATGAAACATTTTTATGACATGTTTATAGATTAGAATCAAAGCTTGCAGTTTAATGAACAATATTTCATAATACAAGGTGTTCTTTCTTCAATAATTTTACATATTTAAAGACTTTTTATTGGATATTACATTTTCCAACAGTAGATAACTAACAGTAGATAATCGGAAAATTAAAAAAATGTCTGTGTCAAAATTGGCAGCTCTGCGACTGTCTCGCAGTTGTTTTAAGCTAAAGGTTCTGTTTGTTTGTTTATTTTGATTCGTGAAGTTTTTAAATTCAAATTATTGTAAATAATAAACTAAGAAAATAGTGTAAATTTTTAGTTATTAAAAAGCTCATAAATTTTAATTGTGTTTTAAGGAGCCTTTCGGAAAAGACATAATTTTTAGGATTAAGATATGTAAAAAAGCTGCACTTTTCTGTCACCGTAAGTCAGGTTAAATTGTATGAAGATTAGAAATCTCGTATCAATCTCACGAAATATCAGAGATAAAAAAATGTTAATAATTTATATACTTATGGGTCTTTTGTGAAATAATAGTAGTTTCAACTATTATTTACTCAATAAGTTGATTTTAAGTGTAAGTATACTAATGATAAATTATAATTATCCAGAATTGAGTATTCTGACTTGCTCAGGAACAATACCAAAAACGATTATCTATTGATGGACAAAGGTGTCAAAATCGTAACCTTGGCCAGGTCTAATAAAAATGTTTAATAAAGCTAATTCATTAATTTCTTGATATTTTTTTTTCTATAAGAATACTCAATTGAATACGTAAGCTTTATTTAACAATGACCAACTTTCTTTATTTTTGGAAACTGATGCAGTTAAATGCTGTTGATTTTTTTCGTATCTAAAGTAGGGTGGTTTCCCCTATACATAATAGGTGAAAGAAAAGGACCCCTAGGCATAAGGAGAGATGAAGACAAAAATAGTTTTAATAGAATAGAAAAATACCCTATTCTAATTTTCTAAACATAAAATCACACATGGTCATTCCTTTGATTGGGATGGTGTGAACGTTTTATATAAGGGGCCATCCATAAATTACATAATAGCTTTTTGGGAAGAGCGGGTTCGGGAAAATGTTACGATCAGTTACATGGTGGGAGGGGGGGATTGATACTGTTACGTAATATTTTAACAAACCAACCCTATACAAAATCCATGTATAAAAAATTATAGTATAACGTTGAAGTTTAGTAATTACAATAAAATATTGTAATAAAGTTGTAAAGAGTTTAATACCGGTATATTTAGATTAGAATTTTGATTTTTTCCCATAATTCTGTAGAAAAATATCCATATAAACACAGCCTTTTTACCATTTTTAAAATTACTACTACGCGAAAAATTATTTATTCAGCATTTTCTAAGTTTATCGGGTTACGGTCAGATATTTGAAAATATTCCAAGGAATTCCAGAGGATTCACAAGATTTTCAAATATTTCAAGGAATTTTTAAGGAATATCAACGGATTTCACAGGATTTTATAAGATTTCCGAGGATATCAGTCATTTCAAAGTCTCTCAATAAGGTATTTGAATGAATTTTCCAAAATATCAAAGGATTTCATGGAACTTCGAAAATTTCAAGATATATCAAGAATTTGAAGCGATTTGAAGAGATTTCAAAGGATTTTAGTGTATTTTAAAAGATTCTAAGGAATTTCAAAAGTTTTAAAGAATTGCAAGAGATTTTAAAAATATTTGAAGTAATTTAGGGTATTTTAAAGAATTTCAAGGAATTTTTAAAAAATTAATAAATTTCAAGGTTAATGATTGTAAGGTATTTAAAAAAATTCGATGTGGCTTTAAAGAATTTCCTAGAATTTCGGAATATTTGGAAGTATTTTATGGACCTATAAGATTCTATGGAATTTCAACGGATTCTACAGCATTTTACAAGATTTTCGAGAATTGCAGTCATTTTGAAGGAATTCAAAGGCGCTCAATAAGATATTTTAATGAATTTTCCAGGATATCGAAGGATTTGATAAAACTTCAAATTATTCAAAACGGTTGCGAGAATTTGAAGAGTTTAGGGGACTTTTAAAGACTCCAAGGAATTATCAAGAGCTTCAAAAAATTGCAAGGGATTTAAGAAGATTTTATAATACTTTAGTGACATTTCAAAAAATTTGTTGGCAAGATTTGAGATTTCAAAGAATTTGACACATTTAAAGAGATTTTCAAATATTTCAAGGTATTTCCCAAGATTTTAAACATTTTTAAAGATTTTAAGATATTTACAAATGTTCGAAGATATTTCAAGAAATTTCAAAGGATTTAAAAGATTTCAAGGTATATTAAAAGAATTGCATGAATTTTCAAAAGCTTCAAAAAATTACAAGGCATTTCAAAAGATTTTAAAGGATTGGAAATATTTTAGGGTATTTTAAAGGACACCAAGGACTTTTCGAGAGATTTAAAAAATGTCAAGGAATTTCAAGGAATTTCATCAGATTTTATGTTACTTTGCACAGTATTTCAAGGAATTTCATAATATTTTAATGAGATTTTAAAGAATTCATTCACAAGAATTGTTGGATTTCAGAGGATTTGA
This sequence comes from Andricus quercusramuli, assembly GCA_932178445.1. Taxonomy (NCBI): domain Eukaryota; kingdom Metazoa; phylum Arthropoda; class Insecta; order Hymenoptera; family Cynipidae; genus Andricus; species Andricus quercusramuli. Next base: position 139,327 of record CAKNXH010000244.1, read on the forward strand.
AAGATTTGAAACAATTCAAAAGATTGTCGGGACTTTAAGAAAACATCCATAAAAACAAAGTTTTTTCACGTGTCTTGAAATTACTACTGCCCCTAAATTTAATTTTCTACTTTTTTTTTAGATTTCACCACAGATTAAAAAGGAAGTACAAAAATTCAAAACCTTTAGTAAAGGGTTTGTATCCTCTGAATTATTGTTAAAAATATAAACTCCAGTGATTCGATAAAAGATATGAAACAATTCTGTAATCGAAAAATCTAGAAAAATGCATAAACAATATCTTTATTTTTTACGAATATTTTTGTACTGATTGACACATCTTTTTGTACGTTTTAATTTGATAGTTTCTTTGTTGCATTTTCGATATTATTTTAATTTTCATTGTTTTCATTTTAATAACTCTTTATTATTTGGTAATTCGAGTGTCTCAGGTAGTAACTAAATTGCATGTATTAAGACATGTCTGCCAATATTTTGAAAAATTAAGTCACCTAGCCCCGGGGAGGGGGGGGGGCTAAACCACTTTATTGCGACTTCTTACATGGGGGAGGGGTACAAAATGGACAAAAAATGTGTTACTTAATTTATGGATCGCCCCTAATGAAAGAAACCAAAGAAAGAGGGAATTCTTGGAGATGTGCATAAAGAGAGAGGGAAATAATCGACGAAATAATGCAATAAATTTAAAAATAGACCTTCCAAAATATACTAAAGCAGTTAATAGTTTTATTCATTTTTTATAAGAAAAAATATTATCTCGGAATTTCTTTATTTCGTTGTTTAAACAATTAAAAGCATGTATAAAAGATTCCCAAAAATATTAAAGATCAACACATGTATACGAAAAATGTAAATAGTATCTTAATAATTAATTTCAATTTCATGTCTACAGTTCTAATTAATATTAAGCATAAGATAAAAATATATACTGGTAGTTTTCCTCGTAGTTTTCTATTAAAATTCCCCAATGTAACATATGAATTAACATATGTTGGTTCTCCTTACTATATAAAGACGGAAAAAGAATAGGTAAAAGAGATTAAGGTTCCTTTGGTTATCTCCCTATTTTTCCATTATTGAATAACCATCTCTAATGAGCCGATTAAACTGTTTTTGGAAACATACTTCTCTCATTTGAACTCTTTTTTTGCAATTCGGTTACACAAGTTTACATTTTTGAGTTTGTGTTTTTCAAATAAAAACTTATTTTTGCAAATATTCTTCTCTTATATGCTTTTTGTGCAATTCTGTTACACAATTTGACTTTTTTGTGTTTATGTTTTTGAATATTATTTTCTAAACCAAATTATCTTTTCTTACATTACATTACAAATAATTTTACTCTGTAATGATAGTATTTTATATAAATATTTTTATTTGAATGTATCATAGTAGTATGTGGAATTTAGTTTCCATTTTTCAATGTAATTAATTTTTTTCTTATTGCCGTAGATTAAAAATTCTTATTTCTTTGGAATTGGGAAATGTTAGTGCCGATAGGCTGTTTTTTTATTTCTATTTCTTTTTTTAAGTTTTTGAATTTGATAGTTTTCTAAAAACAAGATAACAATTTTAATAAGAATTTTTTTTAGTGGGACGTGTCGTGTTCGAACTTTTCCAGAATTTAGCACCACGTACAGTTGAAAATTTTCGAGCACTATGTACTGGAGAGAAGGGAGTCGGAATAAACGGAAAGAAACTCTGTTACAAAGGATCTATTTTTCATAAAAGTAAAATATTTTCTAATGCATTTATTTAAACTTCAGTATGATCTTTGAAATCTTACAATAAATTAATTGCAAAATTATTCATTTTAGTTGTATCACAATGCATGATCCAAGGCGGGGACATAATAAATTACGATGGAACCGGTGGGGAAAGTATATATGGTCCACATTTTGAAGATGAGAGCCTCAAAACTCCTCACATCATTCCGGGCCTGGTTAGCATGGTGAACGAAGGACGACCTCACTCAAACAGTTCTCAATTTGTTATCACTGTAATGTCCTGTCGACATTTGGACGATAGAAACGTTGTATTCGGAAAAGTTATAAAAGGCCTGGGTGTCATTATGGAAGTAGAAAAAATTCCAACCACAAATCACATACCACACGAGGTAACTAACATTTAAAAATGAAAATACTTCTTAAACAAAAACAAGGTTTTTTTCTCCTCAGACTCTTTTTTGTCTACAAGTTATACTTATTCATAGATCATGCTACATTTTACGTATTTTTTTAAAGGGTACTTTTAACACTTTTGTTTGACGGAATGAATAGATTAATGTAAAAATGATTTCCTTGTTCTCAGAAAGTATCAATTATTGATTGCGGAGAGTTAAAGAGAGGAGAGAGTTGGGGGTTGGAAGAAGATGATGGAACCAATGACGTATTTACCCCTTGGCCCGATGATTGGTATTATGAATCTTGTGTCGATAAACTTACTGTAAGTAATCTTAAGGAATTACAGTTTTTATTAATAATAAAATGATAGAGTCTCTTACGAACTGAAATTTTCAGTATAAATACGTTCAGGACGTAATAAATAAAATTAAAAATTCGGGAAACTTGTACTTCTCAAAAGGCATGTATTCGGATGCATCTAGAAAGTACAAAAAGGCTTTGAGATACTACGATTGGATAATGAAGTTAGAAGACTTACCGGATGAGCCGGATGAATCTTTTAATAGGCAAAAGATCGCCTTGCTATTGAATCTTACCGCTGTAAAATTGAAAGAATGCAAGTACAAGGAAGCGCTGGAAATCTGCAATAAGGTGAAAATCGGAATCCCGATGTTAAAGTTTACTTCTCTCTTTGAATCAAATACTTACCTGGATAAATATAAACCAGATTTTATAAAACTTTATCATTTTCTTCTGATTCTAGGTCTTAACAGTCGACGAAAATAACAGTAAAGCTTTATTCAGAAGAGGTCAGGCTCACCTGGGACTAAACGAACACGAATTGTGCCTTACAGACCTCAAAAAAGCAAACCAAGAATGTCCCAACAACAAAGACGTATTGCAGGAAATAGAGAAAGTAAAACGAGTAATGATTTCGTACTTAGTAGTAGAGAAAGCTACCTGCAAAAGAATGTTTACGTGAAATAAAGAATTATTGTACATAATCCAGCATTCAGTGTTGGGTGCCTCTTCAAATCATGAAAAAACGAAAAGGAACACAATTTTAAGCTCCCTCTATCACTAAATGCTCAAATCGTCGATTTTTCGAAAGATTCAATTTATTTACAATGTCGGTTCAGAATCTACATTTTTGCGCAAAACGCTGATTCAGAAAAAAATTAGGTTGACAAACAATCAACGATAGATTTACGAGGAAGAAAGCTTTATTTTTATACTCAGTCACTGTTTCCCTGACCCATATTTTATATCTGAATAACAAAATGTGAAAATGTAACAAGTAGCCTCTACAGTACAAATTTTCCAACAGGTGTACTTGTATAAAACTAAATCAAACTATGGACCCGTTATGTTTTCTTTTACGAACAAAAAGAAAAGAGAAAAACTGAGAACATTTTTTTATCAAATCATTTATTGTTTGGAACTAGGTGTTTGTTATATGTAACTTTTCGTGTGAAAATTGATGTTTTCAAAGTTGCAACATTTTATTTTTATTGGTAAATGTGCTTGAAAGAAATTTGTATATCGAAAATTGGTAAATCCAAAATATAAATTGGTGATAAAGTGTATATTACAGATGCTAATAAAAAAAATTAACAAGTAGGCCGATTAAAAATTATTTTAACAATACCTATTAGTAGAGTAAGCGCACGGTGAGCCTCAAACAACTTTAACCTAAAAAAGATATTACAAGAAGTTTTTTACGGAATATTATTCTTACATAGCATGCGTATATTTTGCACACAAAAAAACGTGATTAGCGCTTTAAAAAAAAAACACACATTTTTATTCTTATTTTTACATTCTGGATTTCAAATCTAATAGGCTTTTATTGCTTAACAGGAGTAAAAAATTATCATGAAATTATGTTCCAAAATAAGAACTATATAATCTACAGAGGTTTTTATATATTTGAAAAAAAAACTTTTATCACAGCAAAATTGGTTGAAATACTTTTTAAATCGCCGGTTCATCGCAAATAGTAATTAAATAATGCTGGCATGGGTTTAAAAATAAAATAATTAATGAAAAAATAACATTTCGAAAAAAATGTATTAGGATTTTTTTACAAGTACTTTTATGCCAACATAAATCAGTATCCAATAAATATAATATAACATCAAGAATCTTTCGGTTAAAGTTGGTTGCTTACCGTGAGCGGTTTGTAGATCTTTATGTGAAACAAAAAATTATTGTATATAATTTTTGCATATGTATATAATATTCAAGTTTCCACCTTGCAGGATGATGATAACCACGGGTTATCCCTGGGATAAAGTGAGATATCCAATAATTGTGAGGGTAATTACACATTTTATTATATGATTTAAAACAACTATAAGTAAAATCTAAGGAAGTTAATGCTATTATGGGTTCCATAATATGATTAGAATATTAAAATAAAATAAGAACTTAATTATTCACTATTCCTTCTTTTCCAGCTTCACCTTCGGGTTTTCTTGCTTACCAGCATGGAACTCACACATTAAGAATTTTACCTAATATTTTCAAACTATTTTAGATTTGCTCGATGAAGCAAATCAGCTGTTTTTTCGAAACGTAATCAATTATCTTTTTAAATAAATTGGGTTATTGGTCTGGAAGATGTTGTTTTGTTAGGTTCTCTTACCATAAAATTATGAAATCTAAGCTTTCCTGGAGGCCAAAAAAATATGATTCTGCTTAAAATGATTATTGATGAACAAAAAGATATCGGAAAGCTCCAAAATAACTTTTAACTTTCTCGAACGTTGTTGATAAGATTAAGAATTTCACTCACCAAGGAGAAGAATGTAAACAAATTTTTCTGGTCATACGTTCAATAATTAGGATTTATTATATAATAGTTATAAATCCAACGTTTCGACCCTCCTTTGGGTCTTTATCAATGTACATTTAAAATCGCAAAATAAATCTGAAAAGAAATTTCAGTTTACATAAACTTAGTGAGTCGTAAATATTAGGGTGACCAGAAAAAAACACTTTTGGTTTTCTCAGGAGTGAAGGGCAAATAATGGTAGTTTATGCAATTGTAGAAGCTAGATTTTTTTTTCTTCAATTTTAAACAATATTTAGAGGTGGCCCATCGACTTTGAAAGTTGTCATTGCAAAAGCTGACAATTTCGGTAAGTGAAGAGTTGATCGTAAAAGTGCAACCCCAGCTCTTTTCATCGATGTGACTTTATAACAGGATTAGTTAGAGTCCCCTGAATTATTATTATCCACTTTTCTGAAAAAGGGAAATATGACTAAAAAAAACTTGCTGAGAATGGGACTACTTTATGAGTTTATGGTGTCAAGACCCACTGTGATGGACCTTTATGGCTGAGCTGATGAGCGCTCCGCCCCGAAAATTAAACAGCTCAAGTCGTAGACCTGTCAAATTTCAAAAATTTACTCAGATTTGTTTTCATTATTGCACGCTTATTTATACTTTTCCTAATCTGCTTTTTCAGAAAATGTGATCTTCAACCTTCCAGGAAAATATTCTTAAAATTTCAATATAAGGTATCTATTATAAGAGCCGTTATTAGTCTTTGAAAACAGTAGAAAACAGTGAAAATAGCACTTTTCAAGCATCCGTAATTAATGCTTTTTATGAACTTTTAATGAAAAGAATGTTTTTATGTGGATCCTGAGAACCTCAAGAACAACATATTGAAAGTTCAAATTAAAAAGTAAATATCTTCGTGGTTAAAATCTTTAATGAAAAAAAAGTTGAGTTTACCCATGTTAATTACATAAGAACTTCAAAGGCGATGGGCCACCTCTAAATATTGTTTAAAATAAAAAATAAAAAAATCTGGCTTCTACAATCGCATAAACTACCGTTATTTGCCCTTCACTCCTAAAAAAATCAAAAGTGTTTTTTTCTGGTCACCCTAGTAAATATATTATAAAAGTCAAAGTATTTTATAATATTCTTCCTTCACATATTTTTAATATAACCAACAATTATAATTTGAATAACTGTCATTAAAAACTTAGTACAAAATTAGATGACGCTAAATGTTTATATTAAAAAAACCTTCTAAATTGTGAGATTAAAAATCTCATCTGTCACATGAAATATTTAGTCAATTATACTCAGTTTTTGAAACATCGATTACTTAGATCTATCAAAGATATCTATCAAATATCTTATATATCTATGAAAGATATATAAGATTATCCAATATCTTTGGATCAATTACAGATGACGCTACATATATATAATTTTTTTGTATCATTTTTGACATTTATGGATGTAAAGAGCACGATGTTGTTTAGGTATTTCTTTTAATTATTTTTAATGCGACACAATCATTATAAAATACTTTAACTTTTATACTATATTTACGACTGAGTAAGTTTATGTAAACTGAAATTTCTTTTCAGATTTATTTTGTGATTTTAACTGTACCTTGATAAAGATCCAAAGGAGGGTCGAAACGTTGGATTTATAACTATTATATAATAGATCCTAATTATTGAACGAATGAGCAGAAAAATTTGTTTTCATTCTTCTCCTTAATGAGCGAAATTCCTGATCTTAAAATGATTTTCTCACTTTTTTGTTTATAAACGTAAATCTAACGCGTCCATAGTAATTTTTTTTATGTTTGATTTAGTTTTGCGGAGGTACACCTGCGTTTCTTCGATGTAAAAAAAATAGTTTATTTACATTAAAATTTTTATTTGTATACCAAAAAATGGTAAATCCAAAACGTAAATTGGTGAAAAAACTAGTACAGTATGAGAAATATAAATTAAATAAATAGGTGTATTTTACAGGTACTAATAAAAAAAAAATTAACAAGAAGTCTAATTAAAACGTTTTTTAACAATACATTTTGAGTAATTTCCCTGTACAAAAAGCACTACGGAGTCGTGCACAAATTACGTATGTGTTAAAAATACGTCACTTCCGTCACTAATAATGGAAATTTACCCTACGTAATTTGTGCAGACTCAAAACTACCATTGTGCAGACATTCAAATTTGAGACCATAGCAATAAATCCAGGAAAATCTCTCCAACAAATGGAATTTAACCAATCAGATTTTGGTACAACTTGGAATATTGAAATGGAATGTACTGTTAGTACGCCAGATAACTACCAATATCAACTACGTTTATCACATTCTCGGAATTTAATAAATAAATTACGTACTCATTTACACGAGACTTTTCTTAAAGCTCAACTTAATCATAACACTATAACGCACCTAATTTTCTTATTACAATAAGTGAGGATTAAGTATTGACTAGAAATTTTTAATTCTATAAGCTGAGTAAATCTAATGGCAAAAAAACGCACAACGAATTTTCGAAGCACCGAATTTTTCGTAGAGTCCAAATAACAAAAATAAGACATTAATCCAGATATAAATTTTCATCTTGAAGTTTCTTTACTGATCTTGACCAGTAGGACGGATAGATTTTCCAAAACTAAAAACATGTGTTTGATTTCTAATTCAAAATTTCAAAATCAGAGCGAAGCTTTGCTAAATTCATGCTATTTCAATGGCGTATAACAA
>CAKNXH010000244.1:146996-217270 GCA_932178445.1 Andricus quercusramuli
TACCTGTTTTATTGAGTACATATGCCTGTGAGAGGAAGAAGGATGTGTTTAATCAGGTTTATTATTTGATATTTTTCTTGAGATTGAGCTTTGTTATTGTTTGACGATTTCCTCAAAAAACATGTTTGTGATAAAAGTAACTTCCGTATTACGAGTTTAAAAAATTAAAGTCACAGCTGAAAATTAAAGGTGAAAAATGTGTTCAAGAAAGACCAGTTTTCGCTGGCGGTGAAACTCGAATGCTTTTTGAGGACATACGTGCGTCAGCAGGTATTATTGTGTCTCTGTCAGGTACGTATACCTTCTGGTGTGCTGTTACATACAAAAAATTGGAACAATTGACAGACTCCTTGCTGCACAAGTGTAAAATATACTTTTGTGCCTTTTTCTCTGTGTAAAATCCTCGTTCATGAGGGTCAGGTTGCAAGGGAAAAACCAGTTGCAGAAAAATACAATGGATATTTTAATAGGTAAAACCCACACGGATAATAAAACCTTTAGAAAACCTACGATGCATATGTATGAGACAGCGAGTGTAACGATGAATGATGAATGGTAAAAGATAAAAGTATTGTGCAATCATTAAATCGTTGATTGTTGGCAAATATTTGAATCGAAGGTACAGTCAGAGTATCAGATTTGGGTAGTAACTTGTAACAAGTTACTAAGTTACTAAAAACTTCCGTTGTTTGTAACTTTTAGGGTAACTTCGTTACTATTTTAAAAAGTAGCTTTTAACGTAACCTAGTTACGATTTTTGTAGTAACTTGGAACTTAGTTTGAAGCTGCTTTGTGTTTTTTGTATATCTCCTATTAAGAGAGGTTTATGGGTCACTTATGTATAGAAAATTAATCTCTTTTATTTTATCGTTTATAGCTATTTTTTTGAAATATAATATCAACCAATTCAACCATTACATTTTTCGTTAAGAATTCACATATTTTAGTTGAAGATTAAGGTGGGTAAACCTGGAAGTACCACCATGCCCAAACAATGTATAACCTATTCCAGAATTAAGGGCTCATTTAATACCCAAAAGCCAAATTTTGGGCTCTGCATTTTTTTTTAAATGCATAGTACTGCCAGCTTTACGTAAAGCTAGCAGTACCATGGTAGAAATATTTGTTCAATCAAATTTTTTCTTTCACAGGAATTGAAGGCTCATTTTAGGCTCTTAAATGACCCCCGGCGCAATTTTCCAAAAACAACCCCCATCTCAGAAAAACTACCTTAAAAAATAAATATGGACTAATTAAAAAAGTGAGTACATCATAATTAAGGGCTCATTTTAGGCTATTAAATGACCCCCGGCGCAATTTTCCAAAAACAACCCCTAACACAGAAAAATTACCCTAAACAATAAATATGCACTAATTAAAAAAGTAAGTATATCAGAATTGAAGGCTCATTTTAGGCTCTCCAACGTCCCGAAAATCAATTTTACAAAACCATCCCTCAACATTCAAAAACTACCCCTTACCCAAAAGTACTCACACAAAATTTGGCTTTTGGGTATTAAATGAGCCTTAAATGAGCCATTAATTCTGGCATAAAACATACTCTGTTTGTGGACAGTCCAAGAAAAGCAAAAACTGCTGATATATTTCATTTTCAGTTTAATGTCAAATTCCTTCAAGGGGTGGTTTTCGAGTTTCAGGGGTGTTTTTTGAAATATTTTGTGATGTTTTCGCACAACTAAAAATATTTCAAACTGATGCAATACTTTTTCTTGCACTTTGTGAGTACATTTGGGTAAGGGGTAGTTTTTGAATGTTGAGGGATGGTTTTGTAAAATTGATTTTCGGGTCGTTGGAGAGCCTAAAATGAGCCCTCAATTCTGATGTACTCACTTTTTCAATTAGTGCATATTTATTGTTTAGGGTAGTTTTTCTGTGTTAGGGGTTGTTTTTGGAAAATCGCGCCGGAGGTCATTTAATAGCCTAAAATGAGCCCTTAATTATGATGTACTCATTTTTTTAATTAGTCCATATTTATTGTTTAGGGTAGTTTTTCTGAGATAGGGGTTGTTTTTGGAAAATTGCGATGGGGTCATTTAAGAGCCTAAAATGAGCCTTCAATTCCTGTGAAAGAAATAATTCTGGGATAGGTTATACATTGTTTGGGCATGGTGGTACTTCCAGGTTTACCCACCTTGAAGATTAAACTATGTACGTGGTTAAAAATTCACAAATTTGGTTAAAGACTCAACTATTTTAGTAGAAAGTTAAATTATTTGGTTGAAAAGTAACTCTTCTGTTGAAAATTCATCCTTTTGACTTAAAAATTCATCTCCTTTGTTCCAAAGTATTCTTTTTTGGTTTGAAAATTCATTTCGTCCAGTGAAAAAAAATTCATATTTTTTTGTTAGAAATACAACTGTTTGGTTGAGAAAAAGTGTCTGAAAAATGGTTCTTTTGGAATTTTACCTTTTTGGTTGAAAATCGAACTAGTTTGTTAAAAAGTCATCCATTTTGTTAAAAATGCAATATTTTCACTTGAAATGTTAGGAATTTAAAGCGTTTCAAATTGAATCATACAAAAGATGTTTTGTCCGAAATTTAAAACATTTTAGGCCCTGACATTCATTTTTAATGGCTGATGAAAGTAAAGTCAACGAAACAAGTAGTTCTGGCGATTCTGCCGAACAATGCGAAAAAATCAAAATCCGTTCAGAATCTGATACAGCAGGATATTCTGTGTGACGTGTCTATTACTCAATTTAAATTTCATTCTCAAATTATATTGATATTCACTTGCCGAAATATATTATGTATTTTTTTATTTACTTTAACTAATACCTATTTCTTAAAACTAAGTTTCTATGTATTATCATCTTAGTTATTTTTATTTTTTAATTATAAAATTAAGGAAATGAAAGAAGTATCTTTTTAGGTAAATTAAAGTTAATTTATTTAGTAAGTGTAACTAATTACAGTTAGAAGTAACGGAACTGTAACCAGTTACTAAAAAAAAGTAACTTGCCCAACACTAGTCAATATCGTTAATTGCGATGCAAAAGTTATTTGGAATTATATTTCGATAGTCATTGCAGATGTTTTTCTCTACAATCCTAAATCGATTGCAAAATTGTGAATAGTTGATATGCATCTCGTATTCTAATTTTGTGTGATAAGTTTTGTTGAGAGACTTCCAACAAATGAAAATCATTATTAATGGGCTCAGGATTGTAAACTTCAATATTTGAATGACGCCATACATATGAAATTATATTGAGAAAGTCAATTAATTATAGCGTGCGTAGTGCTTCTACTACTCTAGAACTAGATTTCATCTACTTTCTAAGATAAATCTTTGAAGAAAAAACTGTTATTTATCTGGAATAATGTGTATAAGTAAAACAAATTTGACCACACTAAAAATACGTTTCAATATATATGCGAATACAATTATTTTGATTAACATATTCATAAACTCAAGAGCCCAAGAGACGGAAAATTAAAACTTTCAAATTGTATTGTAACAATGACAAAATATATATATATATATATATATATATATTTGTTAAACACGTAAATCAAATCTGAAATATTTATGGACATACAGTGCATATCTGAATCCAAAGATGAATACACAAATAAAAAGTTGGATACTCTTTTGTTAAAAACTCATTTTCGTGACTGAAATTTATAATTTCAATTGACAATTCGTCCATGGAATTAAAATTGAATTGTTAGGTTAAAAATTTTTTTTTTTATTTGAAAATGTACTATTTTGTTTAAAATTCGTTTTTTCTTAATTATATTTTTTCAAACTTAAAGTTTAACTAATCCAGTTGAATATTCCATCATTTTAGTTGAAAATATTTTATCTCTGTTTGAAAATTAATTTTTAAACTGAAAATTTAACTATTCAATTTTTTATTGAAAATCGATTTTTTTTCATTTGGAAATTCGTATTTTTTGGTAGAAAATTATTCTTGGTTGAAAAGTAATTTTTTTTTCTTTTTTATGGTTAAAACATCAAAAACTACATTTTTTGTTGAGAATTCGTCTTTTTGCTTGGAAATTCAGCTACTTGGTTGAAATATAAACCGAAGTTTACTGGAAAATTCATCTCTTTGGTTAAAACTTTATTTTATTGGTTGGAGATTCATCATTTTAGTTGCAAATTAATGTTTTTCGTTGAAGGTTAAACTACTTTGTTGAAATTTAAACTCTTTTATCAAACATTCATTTTCTGGGTTGAAGATTCATCATTTTGATTGAAAATTCATCTCTGGTTGAAAATTAGTTTTTTTAAATAAAATTTAACTTCCATCTAAATTTTTTTTTTAATTACGGAAGAACGTTGAAAATGTAAACGACAAACGCAAACTTTGTGTATATTTGTTGAACACGTAATTCATCTTTTTAGTAGAAAATCAATCTTTTTACTTCCAAAATAGACACTTTTTTATTTAAGGAGATACGGTTACGAACACACTTTTCTTACGGATTTATTTAAACTTTGATTAACAACTCGCTGAAGTGACTGGCGTGAATCTTTTTGATTTTAAATGCAATTATTCTAGTTAAAGATTCATCATTTTAGTTGAAAATGCACCACTTCGATTGAAAATTCGTTTTTGTTTGCTTGTTGAAAATTGATCTTTATGTGGAATAATATGTAGACAAATGTTTATAAATAGAACAATTCCGACCACTCTGAAAATATGTTTCAATATATGTATAAAAATACTTAAATTGACAAATTGAAAAACCCAAGAGACAGAAAATTAAAACTTTTAATTCGTATTATAACAATGACGAAAGAACGTTGAAAATGTAAACGACAAACGCAAACTTGACTTATTTGTTGAACACGTAAGTCAAAATTAATGCTGCTGTTGTAAGAGCCACGAGCAACAATCAGAATATGCTTTTATATCGTTTTATCTTTATGGACATACGGTAAATTTCTGAATCCAAAGATAAATACACAAGTAAAAAGTTAAATACCGTTAAATCAAATTCAATCGAGCTGCTTACGCCAAATGATAATTTTTTTTTTCTATAAAATGTAACAGTACTGAAAATAATATTATAAACTATAAATTCTACTGATTTCATGGGATAATTTGAAAGCCAGAAAGGTGTGACATTTACGAGAAATTTTCCCGTTAGCGAATGAAATATTAAAACATTCTATGCGGGAAGGTATTTTATCAGTTTTGTATGGAAAAATGTTGTGCCTTTTCTAATGATTTTATTTAATTTCCAGTATACTATAGTAGAGTTTGAATGGATGAAAGGAAGAGTTGTACATTATGAGAAAGGTCACAAAAGTACGTCTAATTTGAGTGAAACAATAGAATGGAACTCGGCCCAGGAGCCATAGGGAATTTGTCCTTGCGTTTTTTCCGCGGGACTACTTACTTCCTTTGTTGAGGAAGATTAAAAAAAGTATTGCTTGCATACAAAAATATTCCCATTTGAAAATATCATCAGTCACACTAATTCCCAATCTATCGTTTGTGATCTAAATTTTTTTGTGACCATTAAATCAATCATATATCAAATATGATGATATACATTTTACTGCTGGGTATGGACAAATATTGATCTTTAAAAAATTAAACAAGTTATTATACGTATACAATACATATAATAATTATTTTTCATCTCGTAAAGTGAAAATTTTTGCTTCTTTGAAACGAAAGCGACTATAACTTCCTGATGAAAGAGCACACCTCAAAGCATTTGAACCGAAAGATATTTTTATTTATGAATCGATGATCTCGTTTTGTTCACCCTAACTGTTTGGAAATTCTGCATATGAGTGGGCATTTTCTTATAAATATAGGCTTCGAAGGCCATATATTATGAGAAGGTGGGCTTTGAGCATATAGCGAAAGAAAGTATTACAAGTATTCGTCATTCGAATCAGATACGGTTTAATGACTTTGATCAGGGTCGAAGTGGGATGGAAAATTCCGGGTTGCTGCAGATCAGGGAAACCCAGAGTTAGGGAAAGTCAGGGATTTTAACATTGGTCAGGGATTGTCAGGGAATTCAAAACTGGTCAGGGAAAATCAGGGAAAGTCTGACAGGGTCAGGGAATTTTCCATAAACTGTAGTTAAAATTAGTTTTATAATTTATCAGAATATTCCACAATTTTGTTATAATATAAATCGTGATGGATGAAAACTCAACTATTTTGTTGAAAATTTGTCATTTTGGGTTGCAAATTCATTTATTTTGGTAGAAATCGCATCTTTTTCAGTTAAAAATCACAACTGTTTGGTTGAAAATTAATCACTTTTGATCGATGGTCCATATATTTGATTGAAAATTCGTCTTTTTGGTAGAATTCAACTGTTTTTGGTTTAAAATTAAGTTCTTTTTTGTTTGAAATATCAACTATTACATTTCTCGGTGAGAATTCAATTTGTTGTTGTTGATTATTCAACTACTTAAGTTGGAAGTGGAACTACTTAGTTAAAAATTAATTTTTTTTTCGTCGATGATTCATCATTTTTTTTTAATTAATTTTTTTAAATGAAAATTAATTATTTCATGTTTTTTCCTGTACTTGAAGTCTATATTCCTGTATTTCGTTGAAAATTCCTCTTTAGTGGCTTGAAAATTAGTTTATTGTTATTGAAATTTAATTTTTTAACTGAAAATTTGTCTTTCATTTTTTGTCCAAAATTGATATTTTTTAACAGAAATTTAATCTTTGTGGTTGAGAATTAATTTTTTGCTGAAAATTTAACTAGGGACCGTTTCAAAAATGTGTAACGTTTTTGCCTGACATTTTGACCCCCCCCCCCGGCCGACGCGCGCCCCATACCCACATAAAGGTTGTTTACGTTTGGATCCCCCCTATTTGGTATCAAAACAATTTGAAGACAACCCCCGGCACTAGACTGAAACCGAGAGTTTAGTGTATTTTAAGTTGAACATTTGTCTGTTTAAGGGAAAATTCAACTATTTTGTTGAAAATTCTTTTTTGTTAAAAACGTGATCTCATAAGTTGATAATTCAATTCATTTCTTTGTTTAAAAATTTTACTATTTTTTGGAAAAGTCGTTTTTTTCAGTTGAAAATTTATTTATTTTTTGCTGAAATTGTAACTATTCAGTTTTCTTGGTTTGAAAATTTGTCTGTTTTGGTTGAGGATTCAACTCATTTGTTGAAAATTTGTATTTTTTGGTGGAAATATTAACTATTACACTTTTCGCCAAGAATTCGTTTTTTTATCGAAGATTCATCACTGGTTGAAATTTTAACTATTTTATTGAAAATTCTTGTTTTTCGGTTGAAATAATGGTTTAAACAAATCAGAAAATAAGAATCCTGTAAGTCAGGCGGTGCCCATATTAGTTAAAATTGTACCGGCCCACAGGGATTTTCTCCTAAATTGCATCTTAACTATTCGGGCCTGACTTCGATGAAAGACGTCAATTGATTTGTGATCTTTTTATCAATGATCGCCGAACATTCCAATTTTTTTTCAGTTTTATCACGTTTTTCATCGATTGCCTTAAGGCCTGCGTAAGGCTTCCGTCGCTTACATAAAGACCTTCATCTTAAATGTATATGGACTACAATAAGCAATAAGTTGTGAACTTGACTGGCATTCGTCCCGCTTAAGATATTTTTGTACCGGGTGATGATGAAATAGTTTAACTTTTATAATTAAATTCTTATTGAAGTTGTATAAGGATGATTTAAAAAAATTGTATTGCTAAAGGCTGTCAATGGGCTTCACTCATGGAAAACATACATGATTATGAATGAATGTTAGGTAAAATTAGTTTGATGTCGGTATATTATATTTTTTCAATTTAAAATTTAGGAATTTTTCGGCTTTGAATTTGAATTTTTAAGTTTAGAAAATTTCAAAATAAAAAATTAAACAAAATTATTCAATTAAAGTTGATGTTCTGGTTTTCTACCAGGTTGATTTATTATAAGAGATGTTCAAAGTTTTAACAACTTGAATTTGAAAATGTGCATTTAAATTTCAAAATTTACATTTTGAATGCTTAGTTTTGAAGGAGGAGGAAAGTTCAAGTGATTCTCATTTTTCAAATTGTAATTGTTGATGCTTTAAATTTAAATTATTTATTAATTTTTTAGAGACGGCTGTGATATAATACAATTTGTGTTTTATTTTAAAATACTCTCAAATTCAAAGTCCTTTTAAAATGAAGTTTTTGCAGATTAGAAGGTCTCCATATTATTGAACTTTGAACTTGAAATTGATAAATTTTTTATTTAAAAATAACAAATTTAATTTCCTATTCAGAAGTGCTATACTTTGAATGCTTTAATTTTTACAATTTAGTTCAGAATACTGGAGATAAAAAAAAAACAATTTCATCTCCAAAAGCTTACATTTTTTAGTTTAAATAATCGGGAAAACATTTTTGCCAATTAGAAGAACAAACCTCTGGCTTTTTCTTGAGAGTTTAGTCAGTTTAGTGGCTCGTTAATCAAAGAATTCCGAATAAAATAATATATGGTATCAGAAAGCCGAACTTTGACCGAGAAGCCATTTCCATAAATTTTGCGCATGTTCCTTTAACTGTATTATACATTGAAATAAATGTCGAGCAAAATGGACTATTTTCAGCTGTAACGCTTTAAGCAGAAGGTGGAAATAAGAATTGGATAATTTTGGTACCTTCCTGATTCTTGCGTATATGCTTAATTCTTGAGTGCTAGAATAAGTAAGCGCGTATTTTGAATTCGGAAACAATAAAGATGTCTCATGTACTTATGGCTCATCCAAAATTTCATAATAAATTATGAGCTAATGCATTTCTCGGGAGAAAGTTTTTATTTTGGAGAAAATTGAAAATTTTATTTTTAGTCGCTACCGAAAGCCGATTTTCAAAACCTGTGAAATTGTAATTTTAAAGCTTCTGGAAGATTTACTGGGAATTATCTAACTTTTTAAGACCAAACCTTTCTTATACAAATTTAGAAACTTAATATCTAGGGAGGAAGTATTTATTTTTTATTTAAACTGAAGAATACATTTTTTACAGCAATAAGAAAGCCGGCTCAGCTTCAATTTGTGGCCAGTGTCACTTTTATATTGTCATAACTTCCTCATCTATTTCCTTGAAACTAGATAACTTTTTCTGATAAAAATTTTCTGACCTTAGTTCAGCAACACTTCAGCTCGAATAATGGTTTCAATTTCACAAAATATTTTTTCGCTGTGCTACAAAATTCCGATTTTGTTCTTTCTGGTTGAAAATTAATCTTCTTAGTTGAAATTTGTTTGCTCGAAGATTCAACAGTTTGAATGAATTTTTTCCTCTCTTGACCGAAAAATATTTATTGGTTGAATTCAGCTATTATGTATTTCAAATAAAAAATTTTTTTGTTGAAATATAAACTGATCAAATCCATTTCTAATCAGGCAGGGTTCTATACTTGAAATCGCAGAATCTCTCAACGGCGAAATATTTTGTTTTTCTGAGGAAATTAGGCGATACTTATTTTTCTGATTTGCAAAAAAAAAATCTAAAAATCCATGCGTATTTGAATTTTGTGCTTTGTTTTTCAAAAAACTCGATTATTTTTTCTTTAAACCTCTATAACTATTGACCTAATCGAGATATTTATTATTTTCTTTTGGATTCTAATAGAGGTAATCGTATTTTTTTTAAATCCACCGGAAAGTTAAAAAAGGGTTTAAAATTAACAAAATCGCTGCGGTTTTTCTGAAACCATTAAAAATCGATTTTCTCAACAACAAAAAAACACGTCTAAAAAAGTTCTACGAAAAATGTCTCTTATTCTTTTATGATACTTTTCACAGTTGAGAAAATTTGAAAATTACAGTTTCAGGAAAAAAAATTCTCCTGGCCTCAAAAATGGTTTAGCCCGCATGATGTTGATAATATGCGTTTCTTCTATTAGTATAAACTTTTTAAACATATTTCGAAGAATAAAAAAGGTGAAGGTTTCCAGAAATATTTTTTTTTCCTGTTTTCAAAACTTGAAGAAAAAATAAAAAAGATTTTCTTGAAAACCCCACCTTCTTTATTCTTCTAAATATTTTTCAAACCTTTCTACCAATAGAAGAAAGGCATCTTATCAGCTTCATGTGGGCTAAACTATTTTTGTGGCCGGTAGAATTTGTTTTCTCCTGAAAATGAAATGTTCGAATTTTTCTCATAAACTATGAAAAGTATCGTAATAGAAAAAGGGAAGTTTTTCATAGAACTTTTTTAGACGTGCAAACATTTATCTTAACATTATTTGTTCGTATCTGTCATTGGTTTAGAAAAAAGTAGAAAATTCGATTATAAGAAAAAAGAATTCTCCTGGCTATAAAAGTTATTTAGCAAGCATGAAGTTTACAAGATATCTTCATTATCAAAGTAAAAGTTCCAAAAAACAAAAAATTTTGCTAAAAAATGTAAAGGTGGGTTTTTTTGAGAAAATCTATTTTTATTTTTTTTTATAGTTTTAAAGAAAAAAATTGAGTTTTTTGAAGAACAAAGCACAAAATTCAGATACGCATAACTTTGTCCTCGAGAGATTCTGTGATTTCCCGCCTGATTTTGAAATGGGTTCGGTAAACTATAGATTTTTTGTTAAGAATTCGTCTGTTTCGAGTGAAAATGCAACTAAGTGGTTGAAATTTAAACTCTCTTAAAAGTCAAGAGAAGAAAAACGTTGCTTTTCGAAAGCCCCACAAGATTATCATAACATCTTCTTGAATTTTCTTGAAAAATCGAAAATTCAAATATTGATCCCACAAAACAATGAAATATTCAATTTTTCGGTCAAACTATGCAAGATAACAAAAACAAAAAAAATTGACAAAAATCATGCACCCAAAAAAGATCTACAAATTCTTTATTCATCACTTTTCGATTTGACGCGTAGTTTTTGTTTTATTTGTAACAAACAACCTTAACAATAAAAAATTAAAATTTTTGGATAAACGAAACAAGGTACAATACAATTTTTAATAACAAAATTGTTTTTAAATTAGATCTGAAAATTTTCTTTTAACATTTTTTCTTACGAGACACGTGATGCGAATGTGTTCGTTAAAGCCGAAAGAGCATTAACAAATGAGAATTCACAATCGTCAAATTACAGTTGTCGATGCTTAGACCTTTAATTTTAAAATGCCTGCGCACAAATGTGAGGGATGTACAATGACCGAGCGCGTAGTGCGAGGTAAATACATTATCGAGCACGAAGCGCGAGGTCCAACAGGTGTGCGCCATAGGCGCGCTCAAACTTTTTTAATTGAAAATTCATGTATTTTGTTGAAAATTCGTCTTTTTTGGTTGAAAATTCAACTATTCCATTCAAATCTTCATCATTTTAGTTAGTACAACAATTCCAATTGAAGATTCATCATTTTAGTTAAAAATTCATCACTGATTAAAAATTAAATTATTTTGTAGAATATTTTTTATTTTTGGTTAAAAAAACTTCTAAAGCTTCTTTTTAAACTAAAAATGTTACCATATTTTTTTTTGTTAACAAATTTATCTTTTTTATTTGAAAATTCAACTTTTTGGTTGAAAATTAATCTTTTTGTAGTGAAGTATTTATTTTTATGTTTTACGGTTTTAAATGTTTACGGTCTCTTACGGTTTATAATTAATAAACGAACTTTTCATTAGTTTCGTTTTAGTATAAATTCTCTTTTTTTACTTGAAGACCGTGTGACCTGAAAATAAACATTTCTTCACATGTATATTGAATTCATTTTTTAGGTGGAAAATTCCTCTATTTGGTTAAAAACTCATCTATCTTGTTGAAAATGCAATATTTTTACTGCAAATGTTAGGAATTTGAAGCGTTTTCGATTAAATTTTAAGTCGTATTCACATTAATTTTACTGGAAAGAATATATTTCCCTATTTTAGTTAAACATCTCCTAATTTCTCCGGCTTTTACAAAATTCATACTCAACTAAAAAATATCTTTCATTTAAAATATCAATATGATTAACTTTTTTGTTGAAAATTCATATTTTGGGTCGAAAATTCAACTGCGTGGTTAAAAACTAACTTTTTAAATGCAAATTTATACTTTTTGGTTAAAAATTCATTTTTTTTTGTGTGGAAAATTCGTATGTTTGGTTTAACAATTCGACTATTTGCTTAAAAATTAACTTTTTCATTGAAAAGTCAACTATTTTGTTCAAAGTAAAAATTTTTTTTTAAGTTCAACTATTTTCTAGAAAATTCGTTTCTAAGGCTTTAAAATTTAACAATTTCGTAGACAATTCAAATACTTGTTTGAAAGTTAACTTTTGTGACAAAAATACATATTTTTAGTCGAAATCTGAACTATTTGCTTCAATATTAACTTTTCTGTTGAAAATTCAACTAGTTTGTTCAAAATTAACTTTTGTTGAAAATTCAAATGTTTTGTAGATAATTGGTCTTTTTGGCTGAAGAATTTAACTATGGGGTAAAAATTTCAACTGTCTGGATGCAAATTAACTTTTTTTTATGCCAATTCGTATATTTTCGCGTTGACAATTCAATTGTTTTGTAGAAAAATTGTTGTTTTTTTTCGGTTGAAATGTCCACTATATTGTTTGAAAATTCAACTGTTTTGTTCAAAATTCGCCTTTTTGGACTAAAAATTCAACTGCTTTGTTGAAAATTCAGATATTTTGTAGAAAATTCGTTTTTTTTTAATTTGAAAATTCATCTTTTTTCGTTTAAGATTGAACTTATTTGGGTTGAAAATTTTTATAATTGTTTTAGGGTCGCAAAAAGCCCGAAACAATTTTTTTGGTTTGCATTTTTTTAAATTTTGATTAACTGGAAACTTATCTATTTCATTTTTGCTTTAATAGTTGAAAATTGAGCTGCTTGTTTAAAAATGTATGTATTTTGTTAAGAAATGTTGTCTTTCTTGGTGTAATATTAATCTTTTTAGTTCAAAAGTAAATTATTTGGTTCAAAATTCATCTATTTTGTTTGCATTCTTGACTGTGAAGTCCGAAAAACTTGAAATTATTAACTAAAAAATGCCTTTTTAAATAATATTTCTGCAACACCCAGTGTATGTACTCAAATCCGTGCACGGCACGCAACACCTCCACTCCGTGGAGAAGAGGGACGGTGAATGATCGCACCTCTCTCGCCCACTCATACAGAGATCTCGAATCTCTCTCAGTCAGCCAGTCAGCCTCCTGACATTTCTCAGGTATGACTCATTGTCAGTCTCCGTGGTACGTACCTCTCATACCTCTCTCGCGGTGTGCCAGTTTGGTTCACTACCAGCATTTCAGTTTCGCTTGGTTTCGCTCGAGACCTCCATCGCGATCCCCACAATAATTTCCTCCTCTTGCTCTAGCTTTAGCCGCAAAACAATTCTCACGCATCAGCATTGATCATAACACCCACATATCGTTCAGTTTATATTCAAGATCGACTCTCACGATCACCGGGAATTCGACTAGTTGAGCTGGCGGAAAGACAAGGATGGTAAGCTCCCGTTCACCGGGCGCAAGTGTCACCTGTAGCAACAACTCAACATCAGCAGACGTGCCTAACAACAACGACGTGGTTGTCAACAGTTCCTCCGTAGATGAACCTGTTTATAATCCGAGGAATGACAACGAACCAGAAAAGGAAATTTTAATTAACGGAAGGCCAGGATGGAACAGCGAAAGTGGTCCACCCTCGCTTTCAATGTCCATCGATTTGCATCACGCGACTTCTGCTCAACACGATTCGGGATCGTTTTCGGCCAGTCCTGATCGAAGTAATGCCACTTCCTGTAGGCTCAAGGTCACTGAAAGTCACGAAGAGGAAGAAAGATACGAGGGTTTTGGATCTGTTGAGGGAGATTGTGAGGAAGAAGTTGAATCACCTGGAGGAAGTAGTTCTGCACCCTCGCCCACGGGACCTTCTTCATTGAGGTATGTCCTAGTTTGGTTGTGGTACGCCTTGAACTTTTTTTCAGTTATCGCAGCAGTCACTAGGTATGATAAGAAAACAAGTGAAAGCAACAATTGTGCGTTGAATGGATATTAAGTGACAATACACTTGACAGACAGTGTGTTTTATTGTTATTAGAATTTAAAAACGCAATATGATTTTTTCGATTTCATACAGTTTACGGTTTCGCTTTGATCTAAAGTTGTCAACAAAGTGTCTTTAACTAATTTAACTTGCCAACCTATAACTGTAAATGGTTCAAAACATTTGGTACCTTGAGGTTTACTACTGTTTCAGGGAAAACCTGGAAGATTCAGGGAATTTCCGACAAACTGAAGTTGAATTTTATTTAATTATTTTGTTAAAAATTCAACCATTTTGTTAAAAAGTAGTTCTTTTTCGTTAAAAATTCAACTCTTGTGTTGAACATTCGTGGTTTTGGATTGAAAATTCAAATATTTTGGTAACAAATTTAACTATTTGGTTGAAGATTAATTTCCTTGTTGAACATTCAACTGTTTTGTAAAAAATTCATATTTTTCGCGTGAAAATGTAACATTTTGGTTTTTTTATTGTTGACTTAAAAATCTTTCTTGGTGGAAAATTTAACTTTTTTGTTTAAAATTCGTCTTTTTGGTTTAAAAATGCATCTCTTATAATAGAAATGTACACGTTTTTGGTTAAAAAATAAAAATACGACGGTGTGGTTCAAAATTAATCTTTTCTAATTAAACTGTTTTTGGTCAAAAATTCAAACCTTTTTTTGGTTGAAATATCAACTATTACATTTTTCGTTGAGAATTCATCTTTTTTTGGTTGAGAATTTAAATATTTCATTGCGAATTCTTTTTTGTTTTTAAAAAGAACCTTGTAACAGAATGTTTAACTATTCCCTGTTTGGTTGAAAATTGATGTTCTTTAGTTGAAAATTAATTTCTTTAATTAAAAATTAAATATTTATTGAGAATTCATGTATTTCCGGGAAATGACTTTTTATAGAAAATTCATATTCTTGGTTCAAAATTAATCTTTTTCGTTAAAAATTCAACTATTTGGTTATTTTTTTTATTTAAGATTCATAATTTTAGTTAAAAATTAATTTTTTGTTGAAAATTCGTTTTTTTTTTGCAAAAAATTCATTTTTTTTACTGAACATTTTAAACTGAAAATATTCTATTTTGTTTACAAATTTATCTATTTTTTTGTTGAGAATCCGTTTTTTTTTTAAGTTTAATTTTCAAACTCAAACTATAACTATTCCATTTTTGGTTGCAAATTTATCTTTTTTAGTTTAAAATCAATTTATTTGAATGAAAACTCGTCTCCTTTGGGTTGAAAATTCATATTTTGGGATTGAAAACTGGTTTGTAGATCATTCGTCTTTTTGGCTTGGAAATTCAACACTTTAGATTAATTTTTTTTCATTGACTGAGCTTTTTTTGTTGAAAATTCCTCTTTTTGTTTCGAAAATGAACCAGCTTTTGTTCAGGATTCAACTATTTTGTTGAAAATCAAAGTATTTTTTGGTGAAAATAGCAACTATTACATTTTTTCGACAATTTATTTTTTTAATTTAAAAATAATTGTTTTAACTGCAAATTCAATTATTTCATTTTTTGTTCAAAATTTATCTTTTTGAGTTGAAAGCTCAAATATTTGGTTGGAAAATATGTATTTTGTTGAATATTTGTCATTTTTGTATAATAGTATTCTTTTTGGTTTCAAAATTCATCTCTTTGTGAATGAGCCCTTATAAAATTCTGGATGAATGTTGTCACAAAAAGCCTGTCAGATAAATTTTGAAATAAACCTTTTTTTAATCAGTATTATAGATCTCCTAGGTGTAAGGTTGTTCACCACTTTAGCAAATAATTTAATAAAATATGGTTACTAATTTGTTGTCAAACCTAAAGTTTGTTACATAAATTATTGTGTTATAAACCTTCATCTCAGGAAATTCCAGGTATGGAATTGCCCACCTGGAAATTTTCAGCTATAAGCAACCCGTGTTAAAAAGCACGTCTTCGAAAGCTCACGCAATGATATAGGAACAAATATAATTATATCAAGTGAATACCATTGTCAAAAACGTATCAACTAAATAGAATCGTGTAAAACATCAATAATCCTAACGAAAATTTATTTCGTTTTAAATAAAAGAAAAGGATTCTCTAATTAAGAATTAATATTAACGAGTACTTTAGATTTGGTAGAGACTATTTTATATAAGGCAATCGTTAATAATTAACTAAATAATTATTTTGAATTAATGTTGATTATGTATTTCTGTACTTATCATGTTCATTAACGAGGCTTTCCTTCAGTTAGGATATTTAACCTCATTGGAAATTGAGTACTGTTGTAAGAGAAAGTTTTCGAATCACTTTTTGTTTTCAGAATTCTTCAGACTCTCAAATCTCAAAGCTTGTTTGGATTATTATAAGTATATCATGATTAATAATATTGACTAGGGGGCGTATTCAGTATCAATAAAAGGAACGCTCCACATATACATATTATCGAATGGATTTCGAGTTACGATTCCATTTTCAAACTTCTGTTAAGAATACAAATTTAGAAGAAAAATGTAAAAAAAATAATGTTTAATGCTTGAATATAATGCAATAATATATTTTATTACAGTTTTACATTCCTTATATTTTTTAAT
This sequence comes from Andricus quercusramuli, assembly GCA_932178445.1. NCBI lineage: Eukaryota > Metazoa > Arthropoda > Insecta > Hymenoptera > Cynipidae > Andricus > Andricus quercusramuli. Next base: position 163,558 of record CAKNXH010000244.1, read on the forward strand.
TTTCTGATTTGCTTGAGACACTTGATATAAATATTAAATTATCAGCAAACATTTTCAGTATTTTTATTTGTTCATGCAAATTTGTACTGTGTGTTCACCTAGTCTATAGTAATTATACAACTTGAAGGTTGCTGCCACACATGACTACGTGTAGTTATTTTTGACTTTAGTGCATTTGAATTAAGTGGAAAATTAATTCTCTTCATTGCACGTATATTTTCATCGGGTTTTCGTTCAAAATGACTTCCAAGGACTTTTTTCACTTCCTTCAAATCCGTGGGAATGTATGGAGTTATAATCGGAACACGCCAGGCAGGAGTGAATAAATGAATGCGAAGTCCAACCACCTTATTCAGCGTAATTTCAAGTTTCAAGACTGTATTATATCAAAGTCTGCAATTATGTGGTAATGCATAAAATGGTCTTCTAAAGATCGCAGTGTATTCACTACAAAAATTCAATGCATTTTTGAAGCATTATAATAGACACCGTCTTTTTTCACGTCATTGTTCAGAACTTCATAAAAATGATATTGCGTCTTTTTTTTATATGGGCTGCTGCGATTACGTTATATTACGTGAAATTCATTTATTTTGTTTCATCAAAGCCTTTGTCTAAAATTTAACTTCATTGTAATCTGTAAAGAATATATTATTTATATTTCCATAATTTTGTCATATTTATTTATAGTTTCTTTTCATTTGATTTAGAAATCCGAGAAGTCCAAACTCAACTATTGGTAGGCACTCCTGGCTCAGAACTTCGCTCAGAAGAACTCCCTCTGGGTAAGGAATTTTACTTGAATTTGTCCTTGAAACAAAAAGTTGTATTTCTATTAGAATCTGGAACTAAAACTATCTTTATAAATTGTTGTTTCAGAACTAGTAGGAAGAGATTGAGCTCTAATGCTTTAGCGAGGTGAGTTTTTATATGTAATATATTTGTCAAATATTATTTAACTAATTTTCGAAGTAAGAAATTGTAGACTAGAAGCCAGGTGGTCGTAGCCAAGGAAGCCCTGGAAATCAGGGAATTTTTTTGGCTAGGAAAAGTCAGGCATTTCGAAAAAAATCTTGCAAATGTCAGGGAATTTCTATAAGGAGCACTTAAAGATAAGTAACTATCGATGATAGTAAATTAATTTTTTTTTTTTAATTTAGTTCTAAAATTGTTGGATTTCGCTTATAAAAGATTTGATGTTAAAAACTTTGCACGATTAAAATTCTGACCTTTGAATATTAATGGTTAGGGGAAATGAAAAATTGGTCAGGGGAAAATTAGGGAATTTTGAAAATGAAGTTTGCGGCCACACTGATATAATATTCTTGAGCCGTCGTTCGCCTGTCACCATCAAAACCAATGTCATGTCTGTCCAAAATACCTTTTTATAACTTTTTTAACAACATTTATTTTTTAGTCATATTTTGCTATAAAAGTAGTAACAAAACAAATAAGCAAATAATAACTTTTTCTAGCAAAAAACACAGTTTAAGCTTGATTGTACAACCAAAATAAAAATGTTATAATTCTCCTTCTTGAGAATTTTATTCTTTTTACTCAAGATGCAAAATCGATCAGAGAGGGTTCCGAATTTGTCTGATTCAAAAGATTAGATATCTTGAAATTATATAATATTCTTGTTAGTAATTTATTTGCTTTGTATTTCTATTTCTATTCCTTTTTTCAGTTGTTTCCTCCTGACTGAATTATATGTTTGTTTGGAAATCAATCATTTTTTGGTTGAAAAAATTATATCGTTGGTTGCAAATTTCTTTTTCTTTGCACATTTATTTTTTTAACTGAAAATATAACTATTCCATTTTTTTTTTGAAAATTTATGTTCTAATTGAAAATTCAACAACGTGTGTTAAATTTAAATCAGTTTTTTAAAATTTTATTTCTTTTGTTATAGGTTGATTTTTCTGGTTGGAAATTCAACTATTTTTCTGAAAATAGCATATCTTTGGATTGAAAATTAACTGTTTTACAGAAAACTCGCCTTTTTGGTTAAAAGTTCAATAATATTTGGATGAACTTTTTTTTCTTTCTTGACTGAAAAATCTTTATTTGTTGAAAATTCGCCTTTTTGGTTGGAAAATTCAACTTCTGCTTTGGAAGTTGAATTATATTTTTAAAAAAATGCATTTTTTTGTTGTTGAAGATTCATAATTTTGCAGTTGAAAATTTATCTCTTTGGTTGAAAATGAAACTATTTTGATGAAAATTCGTCTTTTTGGTAGAAAATTAATATTTTCGGAATGAATATTTAACTGTTTACAGAAGTCTTCTTTTGGCTTAAAAGTTCAACAATTTGGATGAACATTGTTTCTTTCTTGACTGAGAAATCTTTATTTATTAAAAATGTGCCTGCTTGGGAGGAAAATTCAACTGTTGAGTAAAAAATTGAACTATTTTGTTAAATATATTTCATTTTTGTTGTTGAAGTTTTTTATCATTTTTTAGTTGAAAATTCATCTTTTTGGTAGAAAATAAAAATTTTTCGTTGAAAATTCAATTGTTTTGTTAAAAATTCGTCTTTTTGTGTTATTATTTTTTTGTTTTGTTTAAAGTCTAAATGCATTGTTAAAAATTCAAACATTAAATTAAAAATTTAACTTTTCCATATTTGGTTCAAATTTATATTGTTTAGTTGGAAATTCAACTATTTGTTTGAAAATTCACGTATTTTGTTAAAAAGTAATCTTTTTCGCTGGAAAATTAAACGGTTTTGATCAAAATTCGTCTTTTTGGATTGAAAATTCATCTTTTTGCCTGAAATAAATAAGTATGTATGTTTGAAATTTTTTAATTTCAAGTTGAAATTATTTTGTCACGCTTATAAAAGATTATATGTTAAAAATCTTAGAATATTAAAATGCCTTCTAATATTATTGATCAGGGAAAAGGAAACATTATAGAGGGGAAAGTCGGGGAATGTTCAAAATGACGCTTCGCGTCCACCAGATCTATGAGTGAGTTTTAATTATTTCAATTTTTGCACATGCAAATATGATTTTTTAATTTTATGTTTCAGTCAACTTTATCGAAGTAGTAGTTTCAATAGTTCAGGAAGAGGTTCTATCTGTGATACAGCGGAAGACATGTACAGCGATGTGTCTCTAGAGGATGATGTTCTTGATCTTAACCACAGAGTGAGTACAATACAAAAAAAAATAAACAAATTAAGAAGATCATACACTAGAGTGCAAAAAAAGAATATTATTATTCTGTAAACTGGGTGAAAACGAGCACAGTGCTAGTTGCTGTAAATGTGAAGTATTAGCAAATTAGCTCACGAATAAGCTATGCCTGTATGGTTCGGTATATTTGAACATAACGGAGGATGGATCATTAGTCATTGTATTATCTGGTGATTCATTTTACACTCAAATCTTTTTATTTGCACTCGAATATTGATTTTTTATAATAACTGCAAAAAGGCATTCGACCTTTCTTTTGGCGCTTCATGGACATTTTTTTCAAAAATAGTTTCGAAAGAAAATCAGAAATGAATAAAATAGACTTTGGTTTGAAAATTGTTAGGTTGAAAGGTAATAATAGACGTAATGGAATCGAAAAACTGTATTTGGTCATTCGTAAAAGAGCATAGGAGTGTGTTGGGAAAATCACTTGGTTGTTATTAGCTAATGGGAAACAGCGAGCTCAACTTGCAGAAGCTATAACTCAAATCGATTCGCTAAAGTAGATAATTTCATGGCTATCATACTAATTACATTTTAAAAATATTAAAAATTATTTGACGGCCCGATTAACCTCGAACTTTTTTTTTAATGAAACCAGTGGAAATGTTGTGTCGCTAATAAAGGAAAAGAGATGCAATTTCATTCCAAGAGGATTATGGTTGATGTGTTTCCCTTCTGAATCAACAACGCCTTTAAACGTGCTCCCTATGATAGAAAAAACGACTCCCAGTTCAAGTGATCGAGGACAGAATTCAAATTATAAGAATTATCCAAATCCATATCCAAATTATAATCCATGTGACCCTTATTATCGTCATCCTCCTCCTCCACCAGGCCCTTCGTATGCTCATAATTACCAGGGTTCGTTATTTTATAATCAGAAAGTATCAGAAAAGAAGACGTATTTTTCACGCTAATTTTAATATCTAAAATGGGAAAGATACTTTCTGTTGGATACAGTAAAATTATTAATCTATTTTTAAATTAAACGTAATTTTAAATATTTTTCATAATCACAGCCCTTTGTTCTTGTCAGTCACCGAACGTACCCTCCTTTTGTACGAATGAAGTTGAGGTCGAGATCAAAAAGAGCGGATGTTTCAAGCTACCAATCTTCCTTTTTATTCTTTTAATTGTATCCATAATCATTACTTATAAATATGTACGAGGTTTGTTAAATCAGAGAAACACAAATGTTTCTCGAAGGGCAAATCACATTTTCTCATTAAATCAGGTAAAAATATTTAAATTTATTTTATCTTTTGATGCTGATTGAAGTTTTCAGCAATTTCCAACACTAATTACTACATTCCAGAATTAAAAATTCTGAACTTATTCTAATCTTGCAGGATTTTTCAAATCCTTACAAATTTTGTTTTGTAAATTAAGTAATGCTCAATTCATATTTTCACTAATTTCTTCAATTATTATCATAAAATTTTGTCTTAGGTTTCTAAATTTACAATCTTGCAATGGAAATAAATTGTCAGCTTCTCACAAGTTCACTTCTAAATCCCTTAAAATTATGTCAAATTCATTTATAATCCTTGGAAATTCTGAGTGGTCATGGGACTGGAAAACTGAGAATTTTTTTTTCTTTTTTCTTTTTAGTAGGAAAACTTATCCAATTTCTGAAATGTCACTTGATATCATTACAATATGGGATTCTAACGGGTTTTCCAGTTGAAGCGCTTCTGATTTTAAATTGTTTAATTTCAAAGACTAATGATAAAAAGATAATTGTCAAGGCTTGAATTTGACAATCTTAATTTTTAAATCGCTTTCAGATTAATAAAAAAATTAATACATTCATATTAAACTAGAAAAAATTGATTAATTTCAAAATATGAAATTTCTCAAATTGTATAATTCAGAAGAATTTTTAATTCACATCGTTTCATGGTGTCTAACATTTAACTTATGTTATTTGAAGCTTTCTAGATTTAATACATTTGTTTCAAATTGAAAGCCATAATATTTTCGCAATTTTAAGTTTGAAGGCTTTTGATGTTATTGATAGCCGGTCTGGTACTCTTACCCACTAAGCTACGGAGAGGCGAGATAAATTTTTTCACAATCCCTACAAGTTGAATTCCGACCAGTAGACCAGTAGACAAAAAACAATCAACAGCAAATTATTTAATACAACTTATCTGTTCAAAAACCATAACATCAAAAATAAAAAATATTCGTATGTTGGAAAATGAATCTTACAAGTATAGGAATGACGTCGAAATTCAACTTGTAGGGATTTTGAATAAATTTATCTCATCTCTCCGTAGCTTAGTGGGTAAGAGCACCAGACCGGCAATCTGAAGGACCTGAGTTCGGATCCCAGCAGAACTTGAGAACAATTTTTCACAATTTAGAAATGAAAACCATTATTCAAAATATTGATTTTACACCAGTAGACAAAAAACAATCAACATCAAATTATTTAACAACATTTTAACTTGAAATATTCAGATTTGTTTGGTAACGTTATTTAATTAAAGGATCACGAACTGGCTGGTTTACAATTTTAATTCTTCAAAATACTCAACATTAAAAACTGAATAATTTTAAATTCAATATTGTTGAGTGAAATTTAGAGTTACATATTTTACTTCGAAATAGAACTTTAAAGTCTTTGAATAATGTTATTTTGAAATTTTTCATTTTTAAGTATATTCCTCTTTGAAGACCTCGATATTGATTTCTGATCTAAAATTGGTTCGGTTTCTTAGTTATTCAATTTTTGTGGCTTCTAATTTGTACAATTTTTAAGGCTTCATTTGGAGAGAGTTTAATTTAAAGACTTTGAATTTGTACAACATTAAACAAAAGAGAGTTTTAATTTGTTCAATTTTCAATTTCAAACAATTCAAATTTAAAGTTTTTCCGCATTCGGATCGTCAATTTTTTAATGCTTCAAATTATAAATTCTGCAGTTTTGAAGGTTTCAATTTGAAAATTCAAATAATCCCTAATAATGTTTGCAAACCCGGGATTTTTTCGAAGTCTTGTATGGCCATCCTGAAATTAAATGTTGTAAATCTTTTGAAAACTTAGTTTTTTTTTCCTTTGCAAATTTATCAGTTTTGAATGTCTTCTAATTTAGAAACTTAAAAAATCAAATTATTACCTAGTAATACTTTTTATGCCGTTAAATAATTGTAACGCCATAGGGTATGATCACCAATTACCCCTCCAATTGTTGGCACCCGTCTCTTTCTTATATAATACATTGTTTTTATCATGTTCTGTATCAATCAATTTAATTGTACTATAATTTTTGCATATATTAAGTATCCAGTGCAATCAAATATTTATCCAAAATAAAATAAATATTAATAATATTGGGTTAAGGTGCCAATAATGGGTGCTCTTACCCTGTCTATAAAAACGCATGCCAGAGGTTGGCAAGCACCCACAAGAAAGGGTTTCGTAGGCTACCGGATTCGAGTGTCATTCCAAACCATACAAACAAAATTTCCTCATTTTCTTACTTTTTACCCACTGATATAAAAAAAAGAATATAAATTAGCCAATTTCATTCCCTATCCAGGCCTTCGACTCACCGCACCATTGACACTGTTTGACACTGTTTGACACTTTGTTGACAGATGACACTATTTTGCTACTATTTCGAAAAAAATGACACTAAACACACTATTTTCAACCAAAAAGATGCATTTTTAAACAGAAGATTAATATTCTACAAATAAGATCAATTCTTTATAAAATATATTAATTTTCTACCAAAAAAGACGAATTTACAACTAAATAGTTTGAACAATGGATGTGATGTTAGTCCAAATTTCATTTGATTAATTTTTAGTTTAGATTTTTTCATTTCTAAATTTAAAAAAAATAAATAGTTGAACTTTTTAACTCAAAAGGATTCTTTTTCAATTAAAAATTCGAGTAGTTAAATTTTAATTTGAGAGAATGAATGTTTGATAAAAAACCGAATTTTCTACTAAACAGATTAATTTTCAACACCTCAGTTGTCCCCAAAATGTCGAATTGACACATTTTCAACAAAACAGTTGAATTTTCAACCAAGAAGTATGACTTTTCAACAAAATTGTGGAATTTCCAACAAAATAATTCAATTTTTAATCAAACAATAAAATTTTTAACCAAAAAATATGAACTCTTAAAAAAATTCAATAGTAGATTTTTCAACAGAGAAGAATGAACTTTCAACCAATAATAGTTCGATTTTCTTACTTTTAGTTCGCATTTATGTCGATAAATGAGAAAAAAGGGGAATAGGGTAAAGACTCTGAAGCCTGCAATAAATAAATAGGAATTTCGATAATTTATATACTAAAGAATAACATTTTTAATAAACATTGAAGTTCATTTTTAATACTTTTAAAACATTAGGTTAGAAAACTGGAAATTTTTCTTAAAAAATAAAGTTAATTTTCCATCGCTCACTTTTTGATTACAGACTGTATATTTTTAAATTCGGACTAGACATAAATTTAATACTTGAAAAATTGTATGACATTATTTTTTCAAATTTGTGACACTGTTTACACTATTTTTGATCTCTGAAGTAAATTCGAGGCCTACTTATCGTAATTCTACATGCCGAGTGCTTCGATTTGTTTCCGGAATTTTCAATCAACTTCAATTTGTTTTTAATTATAGAGAACCAAATTCTTAAAAAGATTATTCAAGGCCTTCTCAGGTTTAAAATTAAAATGCTTTCTAAAGCATTCGAATTTTTAGCGGGAAAATTGCCTGTAATTTTGTTTATAAGTTTGAGTAGCCACCTTGTAATAGCTATCCAAAATCATTAAAAAAAAAACCTTTGTTTGTAACAATATACTTTGCGAATACTTATTTATCGAGTACACACTAATGTTAGTCATTTTGAATTAATTATTTGTTATCAAAGCAACAATATCTTAAATTTTGCCATTTTTAAAAACGTTATGTTTAAATAAAGTAAGTAAAAGAAGTTTTTCAATCGGCCTTGTGATATCGCTTAAAAATTTATTTTGCTTTATTAGAAAAATATTGAAATCAATTGAAAATTGTAGCAGGAATTGTATTTTGAACATTTTTTTCGTCGCTTTGCCCCACTGTGTAGCGTAGCCCGCGAAACCCTAATAAGTATTTCTAATTCAAAACTTCTTAAATCAGTTTTCGTAGCCTTTTCAACTGAAAATGAAGTTCTTGTATCAAGAATGTAAACTTTTATAAAACGAAAATAAAAGAGTTATGAAACTGATTCCAAAGAAGTCCTTGGCGGTTACGTACAAGTCTACCGTCATTAGACTCATTAAAAAAAAAAAAGGCCGAAAAAACTATTTTTTAAAGAATTTTTGATTGAACACAGGTTTTATTACTTATTGACAAATTTTCTATAGTTTCAGTAATACACATTACAAGAAGTTACAGTAATTTTTTAAGGTAAAAATGTCCATAAACAAGCAAGTTATAGTTAATCTGGCTTAGGTCCAAAAAAAAAGGTATTTTTCGGTGCGCATCGTAACTCATGACTGGATCATCTTCAAAAATACAACGAGATTAGTTAAAAAAAAATATCTCCTTGTACTTGAACGAAGAATTAAGTCAAAATTTTAATTTTCAAGAAAATTGCGGATGTCATGATCCAGTAATGAGTTATGATGCGCCCTGCAAAACACCTTTTTTTTTGGATCTCTGGCAGATTAACTATAACTTGGTTGTTTAAAGATATTTTTACCTTAACAAATTACTGTAACTTCTTTCAATGTGTATTATACGAACTGTAGAACCTTTGTCAATAAGTAATAAAACCTGTTTTCAAAAAAAATTCTTTAAAAAATCGTTTTTTTTTGTTTTGGCCTTGCGACTGACTCTAACCCCTTAAGGTATAAACATGTTACATCATTACATAGAATCCTCAATCGGTGGTCGTTGGCGCGCAGACACTTAGAATCTGGAAGAGAGATGCATGTCAGAACTGTCCGGCGGAATTTGTTTGTTGCAATAACGAAATAATCGAACCGAGACCATCAAGAGAGGAAGACGATTTACCCCGGACGTCTTCTCCTGGGCTATCAATTTCACGTCAAAATGCACGGGATGGACGTCACAGGACTCGGATAAAAAACATTTCGGTTGAAACTTCCGTTACTAAACCACCTAACTCCCAGGAAGATTCCTCGAAAAGTAATAAAAAAAGCACGGGAACTCTGATGACCGACGATGAAAAAAGCGCTTTTCTTCAAATTCCATAGAATTTAAATGGGATTTTTCTACCGGGAACCAATCTGGACAAAGAGAGCAATTGATGCGTGTACAGATTTCTCATCGTATTGTCAGTAGCAGCAATTTTTCTTTATGCGTGAGTCTCCCCTGAGAAAAGTAGATTCTTATAGTCGCGAAAGTTGTTTTAACGAGCTCTTCAAGGTGTGAGGAATTGCTCTTCACAACTTCAATGAGTTCCATGTTAAAAAAAAAAGTAGAAATTGAAATTTTTCAGAACAATAGGGTCATCCACTGTTTTATTTTTACATATTAAAGTATATGCTCTAAAATCACTAATTATACCACAGAAAAAACTTAGGGTAAATAGTGTTGCAGGTAACTTTGTATTTTTACCTATTCGCATTGGTAAAACACAAATATTACCATCGATGGGCAAAAACTGTCTTTTGTTCTCGAAAAGTTGACACCACCGCCTTGAAAATTGGAAGCCACTAGCTTTGATCGCTGAAGTGAAGTTAGCTGATGGTTGGTGTAACAGGCAAATCGGATACGTGCAGCTTCATAAAGGCTGACTTGCCGAATCGTTAGAGCTATCAAAAGTTCCTTACAAGCGTGGGTAAAAGCAGAAAAATACCGAGACGTCAGGGAAAGTTTACCCACATGGGGTAATTTTTGTTGTAGGTAATCTTTACTCAAGAATCAGGGCAAAGATTACTCTTATTTTTTTCTGTGACCAGTATTCCGCCATATTGATTTGACGTAGCACGCCTTCATAATTATTATTATACCATTAAGCCATTTTCCCTTTCGAGGTAGGCGTGACTTTCTCGGTTGGAAAATAGTAGTGTGTAGATTGGTATATAGGTATAAGGTATAGATATTTTAGATTGATCTAGAATTCTCGTGTTATTTATTTAAATGACACATCCGTTCTGCAACACTGCTCCGACACAGGTTGCTGATCAATCTCTAGCGATCACCCCGAGTGAAGAGCCTCACAACAGTGGTGGTGTTAAATTCCCATCTGGCAAATGAGCAGTTTTCCCCAGCTTGGGCAGGCCTGCTCTAGGGAGAGTTGAGACCATCGACATATAGAAATGGACCGGTAACCCTGTGGGAAGCTCTGAAATTGGCTTTTGAGAGAGAGAAAACATTTGAGGGGTGAAACTGTCTCTTTCTCGATACACCTAATTGGTCGAGAGTACTTTCGATGGGTGGAGCTTGACGAAGCACAGGACCGTGCTTTGTATCGCAAATGCCCCACTATGTGTTTTGTTTATAATTTGCCTGTCAAAGTTTATTTAATTATAATTTAATGTGTATTAATATTGAAAATGGTGGCAGCCTGTGGCAAATTGTTTAATTTAGAAGCAGACAGTCCAATTTTCAATCAAGAAGAAAGAATTTTTAACAAAATTTAAGAGTTTTCAAAAAAATAATTCAATTTTAAACCAAGTAATGAATTTTTTAACCAAAAAGATGAATTCTAAACCAAAAATTTAACAGAAGACTTTTTAATGGCAAATAAGGAACTTTCAACCAAAAATAGTTGGATCTTCTTATTGGGCTCTATTAGTTTAGTCCGCTTCAAAAAAAGAAACGGGAAAAGATGGAAATAATTGAATAGAATTTTGATCATTCGTTGACTAGATAATAACATTGTAAATAAACATTGAAGCTTATTTCTAATAATTTCAAAATATAAGGTTAAAAAACTGAAAATTTTTGTTGAAAAATAAATTTAATTTTCCATTGTACACTTTTTTTTTATTTTAAACTACTAAGTTTAATCTTTGAAAAATTGGATGACCCCATTTTTCAAATTTGTGACACTTTACAGTTTTACACTATTATTAATCTCCTGAGTCGAGAGCCTATACGTGCTATTTAAATGTATATCTGATAAGTACCTATTCATAGAAATGTTAAACAGACACCTTTAAACATTCACTTTATACCTCAAATACTTTAATATTGATGCTTTTATATGAAATTTCTTCTTACAAAAGGATTATTTTCAATCAAATGGCAAGAAGAATTTAAGGTTTCCAAGTTCTTTGAATAAGCAAATTTGAACATTTTTTTAAAAATGTTTTTAAATTTTTAATTTACCATACCTAAATATTTATAATCTATTATTTATAATTGTTTACGAACAAATTAACCATAATGAATATTTAGGCAATGCGCGGGGCATCCGTTTCACTTGACACAGTCCTGGAATAGAAAGAGACAGTTTCACCCCTCAAATGTTTTCTCTCTCTCAAAAGCCAATTTCAGTGCTTCCCACAGGGTTATCGGTCCATTTCTATATGTCGATGCTCACAACATTGTTATTTGTGGTTCCCCTCTTGGGTCCATAAGTACCCAAGGTCTGTTACAGGCGTCAGTCACTCTAATGCCACTCTGTTTACAAACTATTTGTCGTCACACTTTTCTGTCCTGGCATACTACTCTAGCTTCCTTCACGTCCATGCATTTTCTCATGCAAGCTCTCGTGTTTCTATGGCTTCTTTGGTCTCTCCGGATTAGTGTCTCATTCACAGATTCTAACCATTCTTTCGACCCTACCTCTGGGCATTCTGCCATTTACTTTACCTTTATACACTTGCTTCGTCAGTCGTTCATCTTTCATTCTTTCAAGATGTCCGAACCATCTTAACTGATTTCTTTCCCATGTGTCAACTAGCGTCTCTCCTGTATCACATTCTTTGAGGATTGTCTCGTTTCTGACTTTGTCCATCAGTGTTTTCCCGCATATTATGCGCAGAGGTTTCATGCCGATCGCGTTAATTTTACTCCTGTCCTTTTCTTGACAGGTCCATGTCTCACGACCGTATAGTACAGTCGGTACGAATATAGAACTATGTATGGCCATTTTAGCTTTTTTTGATAGGTTTTTATTTCTGAGAATGGACCCTTCTCTACCGATAACCTTCTTACCCACATTTATGTGCCTATCTAACTCCCCATCTATTTTTCCGTTGCTAGTGAATAGGCTACCCAGATATACGTAACTGTCAACTTGTTCTAATCTGTCATCATTTAGGACAATCCTTGCAGACCAGTTGTGTTCTATGGTTTTTTTCGGGTCCACAGTTGTGGCATATAGGTCTCCCGGTAGGTTAAACATTCCCAGATGGCTGAAGAGCTGACCCGCTCCTTTCTGAGACTCCTCTGAATGATTCAAAAAAAATGTTCAAATCTTTGGGTATACGCTTCGGAAAAATCAGATTCGCCTGACACCAAGCGGAAAAGGGTATAACTAGAGAATACCTGGACCCCCGATTGCCCCGATTGTCATTCCGAACGAGGGGAACATGTGGGATCGTTTTAAAACAAAAGGCGGCAATCTGCCGCCCACGCAAGTGGATGAAGGTTATATATGCTTTCTGATTGGAAAGATGAAAAATTAATGAATTAAAACTTGGAGCGCTGAAAATTAAACTCTTATTAATTAACAAATCATTGTAGACTCGGAATAGTTTTGAGGTTGGATTCGCAAAAAGAATTTTTCGCGCAAACAACTTTCGTTCATTAAAGTTATTACACCAGAGCACCGATAGATGAACAATCTCGGGGGTTGCCTGAAAATAGCCTTGTTCATATAGCGCCTGCATCGAACCGTAAACAGGCAGGGCCGCCTGAACCGTTTCCATGACATTGCGCATTCTACTTGACTGCGGAGTAATGCAGGGCGTCCCTTCATAGGCGGAGTCGCAACCGTCTCTCGCCCTGTCCCCTGAAAAACTGTTGGGACCAGCAATTCTAGGAATTCATATAACGCTGGCGATCGCGCGTTCAAATAGTGAAGCTCTGGTGTATTACTTTCTACCCTCGAAACTAATTCGAGTCCGCAATTATTCATTAATTAATAAGAATTTAATTTTTAACGCTTCAAAGCCTGAATTTAATAATTTTTTGGAATATGTAAACTTTCAAGTTTCACATTATACTACTAGATTCTAGTAGATTTTCGGCGGTCACTATCTTATTCGACAATATGATTGAAAATTAAAGTATTTTGTTGAAAAGTCGACTTACTTCCTAGAAAAGTAATCTAATTGTTTGAAACTTCATATTTTTAGTTAAAAATTCATTTATTTTGGTTCTAAAACTTTTTTGTAGAAAATAATTTTTTTTGGCTTCGAAAATCAAAAATTTTGATTGGAAAAAGTTGTTGCCCTGCCGATTGAACGGCACTAAAACGGCACTGTCCAGTGCCGTTTCAGTGCTGATCGTTGAAAGCTATTCAGATTCCAGTTTTACGTGCCTGCAGAAGTTCCTTTTATACCTGCGACTAGGCTACCAAGTAGACCAGCTGAAAAAAAAATTGATTAGCAGGTCGAACTCGAAGTTCATTGCCTCACTACCCGATTCGGGTAGTGTTTCTAGGTGGATATTTACTACCAGTGTGGGCTTACCACACCCACGACGGGCCAACAGCACGCAGTATTCCCGAACGGTCACCCATCCAAGTACTAACCGCGCCCAAGGCTGCTTAACTTCAGTGATCTTGCGAGAACTGGTGTTTTCAGCGTGGTATAGACCAGCTGAAAGGGATTAAAAATTAAAATTTGTGAAAATTTGTACTTACCTGTGCGAAAGTGAGAAATTCAGAATCTACGGGTTTCGATCATTTCAGATATCTAACTTTTTTTAAAGAAGTTTACAATTGGAATGGGTATAATATATCTCGTAAATGGAATGAGATACGCGAAAACAAACAACATTTTTGAATTCAACTCCAGAATAGTATATTAGTATATAATTTATAATTTAAAAAAATATATAGTGACAATTCATAAATTTAAAAAAGTATTAACAATTTGAAGAAAATTTTAAAAAGGGATTCGGGTTGGTGGGCGGCCGACTACTGTAAACCACTCTGCCCGCCCGGTACGTGACGAATGCAATAGAACCATTATATGACCGTCGCATCCCTCTGAGTGCCGCTTAGGTGCCGAAATCAGCACAAACAGTCACTGAAACGGTACTGGTGGCCCAGTGCCGTTTCAGTGCTGTTTTAGTGCCGTTTCAGTGCTATTTCATCGGCAGGGAGGTGCGTGACGTCACACCATGTGTTTCATGCCACGAGGGCGCTACTGTTTCTTTTAAAAAATCGACATTTCCGGTTGATATTTTGTCACTTTCCAATAAATGATTGTAAATTATTAAATAAACAGCATTATTTTTCAACTTCACATTCAAATTCTTTGGGAGTCAAAGTTTATAAAAAGCTTAACCATAAGGCAAACGAAATTTTTGTGGATGACCCTATTTCTAACATTCTTATCGTTCATTAATATTTTAGCCTAATTTTTTTCAAATAGGATTTGAACTGATTTTAATTAAGAACCTTAAAAATTGAATAATTTCTGATTAAAGCTTTATATGTACTTAAAAAATGTGTAATTAATAGTGCTTGAAACTGATGAATTTATAATTGCGTGAATCGGTATTCAAAGCTTTAATTTTTTCAAATTGCAAGTCTTAATATTTGAACACTTTTAAATCGAAAACATTTAAATTCGTTAATTTTAAATTTAATTATAGTCTTCATAATCTTACACCTATTCTCCTGTTTTTGGAGGTTTCGCTTAAAAGCGAACTAAATTAATAGAACCCAATTGAATATGAAGTAACTAATAAATAAATATGAATTGGATATAAATGAAATATGAATTAAATTGAATTGAAAAATTGAATAATTTTGTTACAAATTCAACTAATTCATGATAAAGTCATCTTAATTCGTCACTAAATAAACTGTTTTGTTGAAAATTAACTTTTTATTAAAAATTCAACTGTTTTCAATAAAGAAGTTGCCTTCTTTCTTGAAAGTTAAACTATTTGGTGTATAATCCATCTATTTTGTTGAAAATCCAACCATATGTTTGAGAATGTAACTGCTTGTAGTTGGGTTTTAATCCCTTTTATTTGAAAATTCGACCATTTGATTGAAAATTCAACTATTTTGTTCCAAAGTCATTTTTGTTTGGTCAGAAATTCAACTTTTTTGTTGAACAGTCGCCTTTCGGATAAAAAATTCATTTCGGATTAACAATTCAAAAGTTTATTATTTTGTTGTCAATGTAACTGTTTTGATAAAAATTATTTTTGTTAATTCAACTGTTTGGTTGGAAAATCATGCTTTTTCGTGGAAAATGATCTTTTTTTGTTGAAAATTCGACTTCTTGATTGAAAATTCACCATTGTGTATTGAAAATTTAAATAATTTTTAAATACGTTTTAAATACTCTAAACTGAAATATTAAATCAATTAAATTTTTTAACAAGGCATGCTAAAAATTACTTTTATTCATCAATGAAGACTTTAAACTCAATAAATTAAATGTTAAAAATGAACCATTTTAATTCAGGAAGTGTTAAAGATTTGATAATTTTATTTTCAGAAGACGGTAATTTCTAACTGGCGTAGGCGAGTTTCAAAGTTAAATAGATTCAAATTCGATGCCTTCAATGTTAGTCATTGTCACTGATAAACCGCTAAATTCCGCTGATTTCCCGTCATATACCTATACACTGATTCAGATAT
Organism: Andricus quercusramuli; assembly: GCA_932178445.1. Classification (NCBI taxonomy): domain Eukaryota; kingdom Metazoa; phylum Arthropoda; class Insecta; order Hymenoptera; family Cynipidae; genus Andricus; species Andricus quercusramuli. Next base: position 179,515 of record CAKNXH010000244.1, read on the forward strand.
AGAAGCCATGAAATTGAAAGAATTTTTATTTTCATATCGTAAGAACTGTACAATTTAGAGATAAAGTAAGCAATGGTAATTTTATTGAAATTGAAATTCGACATATTTGAAACATTGGAAAGTTTAAAAGTAGAAAATTGCAAATTAGATTTCAAAAAATGTTTGAAAGCTTTCAATTCAATATTGTTTAATTTAACTACTTTCAATGACAAATTATAACATTTTTAATGGTTTTAATACAAAATTGTTTGATTTCAAATCCGCCTATTTTTTAACTTTTAATCTGGTAATGAATATTGAACCAAAGACGCTGTCGATTTGAAATAAAACAAAAATTAAATGCTTTTTTTTCAAAATTATTTAATCTCAAACACTTTCAGTTTTTAACGATTTAAGTTTGGGATCGAATCATATTCAATGCCTCAGTCTAAAATTATTGCATTGCTAACGCTCGAAATTGAATACTTTGAAATTCGAAACATTTTAATACTGAAATTTTACAAATTTAAAAAATTTGATCTGTACGATTGTTTTCAATTTAAAACTGTAAATTTTTTATTTTATTTTTTATTTTTAATTGTTAAATTTTTCTCGTATAAGTTTTATTGAGTTGTTCAAAGCCAAAAAATTATGACAATTATATGTTTATAATTAAAGGGTGACAGTGTAGAACTAGATAACCGTTTAAAGATAAGACAGAAGTCCACTTCCCAGATCACGTGTTGCTAATTTACGCCCCAAAGAATTGGATTAGAAACTATTATCTATTTTCGAGGAAGTAGATGTGTCAGCTGACAATTTCAAAGTGACACTGTCCACAAATTGGAACAGGCGGATTGTGATAAAAAATGTAATCTTCAGTTTAAATAAAAAGTAGAAACTTACTCCCGAGAATCCGAGATATTGAATTTCTGAACGAGCGCAACCAAGTTTTGATCAAATTAAGTTAACCAATTTTGAATGTTTTGGATAGCGATTGAAAATCGAATTTTCAATTTTTCACAAAAATAAAAACTTGCTCCCGAAATATGGGAAAGCCAAATAGAGATAACAAATGTTTGACACAAACAAATTTTGTTACGAGAGAATCAAAATTTCGTCTGTCGGAATGGCACTAAGAAGAAGGTTTTTCGGTGAAAGGCTTGTAAAAAAGGATTTTTTTCAAGAAACGATAATAATTTCAAGAAATATCGACGTTGAGGTTATTTTTATTATTATATCAAATAATGAGAATTTGAACTAATCTTTCTATTACAATGTGCAATGTGCATTTGACTTTTTAGGAATTTTTTATGTTATAAACCAATTTTCGGAAAAATGTTGGTTATCTAGTTTTGTACTCCCACCATTTAATTGTTTATTGTAACATCATAGCTTAAAAAATATTATAGTTTACTAACTAATCACAAATATCAGGTACAACAGATCAAAATAAGAACAAGCGGAGAAGCCTAGAATTTTTAGCAATCAACAAGTTTACTCGACGGTGAATTGTTAATGATTAGAAGAAATAAAAAAATCAACGATGGCTAATGGAGTACGGTTATTGTTTAAATAGGGCCTATTTACAATTCGATCAATTGTTCACGTACCAATTGTTATACTCGAGCATCCATAACACCGTATCTGCAGAAAATCCTTATTTTACCTCAATGAAATGTGGAAAATTTCAGTTTATTGTTAAGGTAAACGAGTCATCGCTTCTCTAAGAAATACGACAAGAAATTAGAAAGTTCCTACAGGATGAAAGATGCAGTGTATACATAACTCCTCCTGTCTTAATAAAGATTTTTGAAATCTTTGCAAATTTAATTAAATTCGCTTTGTTTTCTTGTTAATAAGAAAAGAGATTTATTCAATTTAGAAAATTACATAAATTATTGATTTCTATTAGACAATATGTTTACTACTTTTTTTCAATTCATTTGTAAAGGAGAACAGAATGAATAAGGCAAGAGAGAGGTGGCCACTGGACCGGGATGACTGGGAATTTTTTGAGACTGGGAAATGACCGTGAATTTATTCTTTAACAGGAATTTTTTTTTATATTACAAATTTCATATGACATGTTATAATGCAATTTAGAATAAGTTCGATTGCAACTTTTTTCAAACGTTAAGTTCAGTTATTAAATGATTCAGTTTATAATGAGTAATTCTAAAAGCTTAGGTCTTCATTTTTTAGGGTACAGTTTCAATTTAAAGAATTTAAAAATCCAATTTTGAAGATTTAAACAATTAAAAAGTAAAAGCATTTGAATTGGAAAATGTTTGATAAAAAAGGTTTTAAGTTTATCACCTATAAATATAAATTAATTCATGATTTTTAAAACTGAAATGTGCTTCGAATGTAAAAAATTGAGTAATTATTGATTTTACAAGACTATTCGGAATCTTTTCAAAATTAAACAATTTACAGATTTCAACGTCGAAAATTGAATTTTTTTAATTTGAAAGAATTATTAGTTTAAAAAATTTAAACGCCCAATGAAATATTGTTTTAGTAAAAAATGTATCATTTTAACCCATGAAATTAGAAGAAAAAAAATTAATTGAAAAAAGGAAATTTTTTAATATTTAGCAATATTTGAATGTTTATTTAAAATAAGCATGTATAAATTAAATATGTAAAATCAAACAATCATTAAAATTTCAGAATGCTAAATTTAAACTTTATAAGTTACAATTTTAATTGTTCTATTTCAACTTTTTTTAATTTGTAGGTTAAAGTATTGCATTTCGATGTATACCAGCAATTGACCAATTATTACTTTGAAACGATTTACAATTAAATTAATTAAATAAAATAAAAAATTAAACTAATTAAATGAAAATAAATAATTCAAATTAAAAGGATTTATGTATAAAAAACGTTTGAATTTCACAATTCTGATTTTAAAGGAAAGGGAAGCAATTTTCGTACTTAATTTTTTTCCTAATTATTGGAAAAGGATCTTTTTTTTTTACATTTTTATTGATTTGAAAGCGGGCAACTTTTGTATTTTCAACATTTTCATTGAGTTGGGATGGAAGAAATTTTTAGTTTTCAATCTTTTTCTGAATTGAAAGAGCCCTTTTTTGTTATCGTTTTTATTTATCTGGAAGGGATGACATTTTTTTCTGAATTGGAAGAGATCAATTTTTTCTTTTTAACATTTTTATTGAGTTTAAGGGCATAATTTTTTATTTGTAACGTTTTCATTAAATTTAAAGGAAGGAAGTTTTGGTTTTAAATCTTTTCTGAAATGGAACAGGGGAAATATTTTCATTTTTAAGATTTTTATACACTTGGAAGGGACGGAATTTTCGTGTTTTTTTTCTGAAGTACTCTTTGGTAGTTACCATTTTTATTTATTTGAAAGGGATGACCTGTCTTTTTAAATTGGGAGAGTTTAATTTCTTCTTTTTAACATTGTTTTTGCGTTTAAGGGCAGAATTTTTTTAACACATTTTTATTGAGCTGGAAGTGAGAGAATTTGGTATTCAATTTTTTCTGAACTGGAACAGAGAAATATTTTTATTTTTAAGTTTTTTTTGTAGAGTTCGAAGGTACGGAATTTTGGTTTTTAAAAATTAATCCGGCATTTTCACTTAATTGCAAGCTAACTTCACTTCGTCGAGTGCTGACGGGAAATCAATGGCATTAAATGCATGGGACAAAACTTTATTTTTGTAATACCTTTGTAATAAGTAATAATTATTATCATTTCATTTAATAGTTCTTAAAATTAAAAATTAATTTTAACTTGTATAGAAAAAATTAGTTTTTACGAAGATATTGACAAAATAGGGCCAAAATGTACCAAATCCCATGCATTTATCCATTATTCTCTCCCTAACCACTTAACAAAGTGAAGTTAGCTGGTGATTAAGTGAAAATACCTAATATTGAGTTGAAAAGGAGGCAATTTTGGTTATTAATTGTTTTTCTGAACTTGAAGAGGCCAATTTTTTCTTATCAACATTTTTATTGAGTGTACGGGTGGCAAATTTGGTATTTTTAACATTCAGATGAAAGGTGGGAATATTTTGTTTTCAATTTCCTACTGAATTGGAAGAGGAAACTGTTTCATTATTAATATTTATATTAATTTCTGTTGAAAGGGAGGATTAGTTTTAATTTAGAGACTTGAAAATAGTAGCCTGGTTTTTATTTTTTTTTCAGCAGAATTTGAACTGAATAATTTATAAAAGTTTTAAATTTAAAAGTTTGGAGTGTAATGACATTTAATTTTAAATTGCTAAATTGGAAAGTGTTAAAAGCTTCCATTTTATACGTGCAAAGTATTAAGTGTTTGAATAAACATTTTTCAAGCTTCAATTAAAAAAATTGTAATTTAAAAGAGTTCACTTTGAGTGTTTTAATTTGCAGTTTAGTTGTGATTACTCAAAATGAAAAAATTTCCAGTTTTAAGAGTTATAATTCCTTAATTGCATGGACTGTGAAAAATGTTGCAAACCGGGAAGTGATATAATTATAGCAAGGGATATAATTATAAGTATAAGTATGATAATAAAAAATCTCTTGAGACTATATTTTTCATAAAAGAAAAAGCAAGAATCGATATATCTTACGCTCCGTTCAAGATGATTATTATAGACTGACTGTCGACTTTTTTTGGTTATCAAGTCCCTGGCACAAAATTCAGCTGTGACAATGTCCACTTTCATTCACAACTTTCGAATTCCGCTCTGAAAAGTCACTATATTTTGTAAAGATAGAGAAGCAAGGAAATTTCTGGAATTAATATTTCTAGAAAATTATAATGGCTTGCCCACAGAGTGTACCAAGTGATGGATTTCTCGGATGGAGTGGGTGGCCATTTATAAATTTTTTAGTGTTATTATCTGGCGTCGGATACTTTGGTTTAGAATTGTTCAAGAAATGGAAAACAAATCATTCTTGAAGGAAAAGGTTCTGGAATTCAAGAGTGTCCGGTAGGTTTGAGAATACGTTATTTTCGATGCTATCTTATGAGAACACGACCTGCATTCCAAATGACCTTCTGCTCAGGTCTAAGCAATTTATTCGTGCAGCTATTATACGAACTCGAGCCTTTTGCAAAAATTTATCTTACGACGTTCTTGAGCAGCGTAAAATGTTATGACATTTTGTCAGAACATGTTAAGGAAACATTAATTATATTTTAGGTTTACTTTTTAGCGAAAAAAGAAAAAGTTATAATTTTTTTAGTGAAATAATTTTTTGATAAAATTATACTAGGTACCAATTTCAGATCCCTGGGTAGTAAAAATTTTAATAGGTTAATTAATATAATAATTGTCCTCATACAATGAAATACTTTCAATATATAGATTGTGAATCCGTGAAGCCTGAGGTAAAGGCACCTATCATGAAACATGTCCCAATTATGAAACAGTTTGACGAATAATTCGATTTATAAATAATTTAAAGGTATATTTTTCAATACAAATTACTATATTAATAATTATGAAAGTTAGGCTTCTTATCTATATAAAAATCCAGTATGGTTCTGAAGTTTGAAACACTGAAAAATAATTTTAATTATCTAACCTCCACACTCGGGAAAATTGACTGCCATTTATCCGAGTCGCAGAAGGCTTGATACCTATAATTTGTTTTTTCTATAATTTGCGAAAAAGTGCCAGTTTTTCCACCTGTTTTTGGTGTAAAAAGTGACCGATTTTAGGTCGATGACGTGGCGCATGCGCAGTGCCGACCTTTCCGGGCAACAGTGAAAAAAGTGGACAGATGGAGTGGAAAAAGTAAATGGAAGCAGTGACAAAAGTGAGGCACAGTGGAAAAAGTAAATGAAGTGCAAACTGCTTCGTGTTACTCCGGGTGTGTTCGCGCTGCCTCGGGTGTGCTCGTGCATCGTGCACAGCCAACTTCATTCTATTTTCCGACTCCGTCCCTAACCTAAAAACACCGTCAGTTTCTCAGAAAATACGGTGTTATTGTTGCGTCAATCGACAAAAAATCGCCTTCTTTTTACACAAAAAACAGGTAAACAAAAACTAGCACTTGTTAAACAAATTATAGAAAAAGTATCGTGTCCCACACATTGAAAAAGCGACGATTTAAAACTCGTGTGATAGCCACCCTCGCTCCGCTCGGGCCGGCTAACTTCACACTCGTTTTAAATCTCTCGCTTTTTCAACTTGTAGCACAATATACTATTATCTCGTGTATTCACAAATTTTCATTATTTCACATGTGTAATACATTAAATGAGAGCTTAAGGTTTATAGAATTGAGATTACTGCGCTTTTTCTTTATTTGGATGCCACTTTATTTATTAATTAGTTGTTTCATAATACGTACACCTTCTTTAAAATGGTCCTTATTTATGGAACGGAGAAACATGGGTGTTTCATATCGAAGGGCACGTTTTCAACGCTTGCTCCTATTTATGGAACAGATAAACTGTTACTATAAAAATTTTTTTTTTCCATATATAAAAGGAACCATGTTATCTTATTATCATATAATACTCAAACTTTGAGTTGAACAAATTAATTGTCAACCAAAAAAATATTAATTCTCAACAAAATAGTTGAATTTTCAACCAAAGTGATCAATTTTCAAATAAAATGATGAATGTTCAACTGGAATAATTGAATTTCAAACCAAACACATAAATTTTCAACTAAAATGGCGACTCTTTTAACTGAAATGGTCGAATTTTCAACCAAAAAGATGAATATTCAACCATGAAGATTAATTTTCTACAAAAATACGAATTTTCTACACAATATATGAATTTGCAACCAAGTTGTTAAATTTCCAACTGAAAATAATACATTTTTAACCAACAGTTGAATTTCACAAAAAAAAATAGTGAAGAATTTTCAAAAAAAAAATAGAATAGACAAACGTTAAGTTTACAAATTAATTTTTAACAAAGAAAAAACAGATTTTCAATCAAACAGTTCAATTTTCAACTAATGTGATGAATTTTCAACTGAAATGATGAATCTTCAACTGGAATAGTTGAATTTTATACCAAAAAGGTACAACAAATTTTCGGAAAATATTTTAATAAAAAAAAAAAGATCAATCATCAATCAAACAGTTAAAATGTTGTCTAAAAAGATACTTTTTCAGCCAAAAATATAATAGTTACATTTTCTGTTCAAAAAACTAATTTTAAATAAGAAAAAAATATGAATTTTTAACCAAAGTGATCAATTTTCAAATGAAATGATGAATCTTTAACTGGAATACTTGAATCTTGAAATAAACAGATACATTTTCAATTAAAATACTGAATCTATCACTGAAATGGTTGAATTTTCAACCAAAAAGATGAATATTCAACCATCAAGATTAATTTTCTAAAAAAGAATACAAATTTTCAACACAATATATGAATTGCAAACTAAGTTGTTGAATTTGCAACTTAAAATGATACATTTTTAACCAACAGTTGAATTAAAAAAAAAAAATAGAGAAGAATTTTCGACAAAAAATAGAATAGTCAAACGTTAAGTTAACAAATTAATTTTTAACGAAAAAAAAACGGTTTTTCAATCAAACATTTCAATTTTCGACAAATGTGATGAATTTTCAACTAAAATGATGAATCTTCAACTGGAATAGTTGAATTTTATACCAAAGAGGTACAAGAAATTTTCACAAAATATTTTAATTGAGAAAAAGATCAATTATCAATCATACAGTTAAGCTGCCGTCTAAAAAAGATAAATTTTTTTCAAAAATAGAATAGTTAGATTTTCTTTAAAAGAAAAACTAATTTCTAAAAAAGAAAAGCGAATTTCCAACAAAATAGTTACATTTTCAACTGGAATAGATCAATTTTCAGTTAGAAAAATTGATTTTCAACAAGGTCGTTAAATTTTCGATCAGAAATGAATTTCCAATTAGAATGATGAATCTTCAACTGGGATAATTGAATTTTATACCAAAAAGGTATAAAAAATTTTCACAAAATAATCCCATTTTTAAATAAAAGAGATCAATTATCAATCGAACAGTTGAATTTTCGTCCAAAAAAGATACAATTTTAACCAAAGATGAAATAGTTAAATTTTCTGTTAAAAAAAAACCTAATTTCTAGCAAAAAAAACGAATTTTCAACAATATAGTTAAATTTTCGACTGGAATAATTAAAGTTTTAGTAAAAAAAAACTGATTTTCAACATGGTCGTTAAATTTGCAATCAGGGATAAATTCTCAATTAAAATGATGAATCTTCAACGAAAAGAATTAATTTTTAAAAAGTGTTACACTTTTAACGAAGGAGTTAAATTTTCAACTAAAGAAGATGAATTCTCAACAAACAATGTAATGTAATTTAAATTTCAGCCAAAAAAGATTTCAATTTTTGAATAAAAAAACAGTCAAGTTCGACCAAACAAGACAAATTTTCAAGAAAAGTTGAGTTTTGAATTAAAAACACTTTCCAGTCAACAGAGAAAACAAATTTAAAAAGAAATGTTGAATATTCAAGGACAAATATGAATTTTCAACCAAGAAGAATAATTTTTTACGAAAGAGGACGAATAATCAATAAAACACAGGAAGTCATTATGGAGTACAATAAAAGAAAGAAAATGAAAAGGGTACTTTACTTATTTACTACTTACTTACTTTACTTATTTATATGAAACTTGGTGTAAGGAGGTTTCTGAGGTCGCTGATTTCAAATTTGACGTCAAAATTTTCAAATTCTACATGGCAGATTCATTACGGCACCTACAATTTTGAAATTTTTTCTTTAATTTGTATTTGTATTTGTATTTTTACATATTTATATCAAACTTTGAAATGAGTCCTCTTGCCCCTTATGAAAAAGAAGTATAGTTAAGCATCGGATCTAAGACTTTTTTGGCGAATAAGTATTGGAAATCCAATACTTTTTCGGGGAAAAAGTACTCAATCCAATACTTACCAATACTTCTTCGTCAGTTAATTCAAGTTCGTCTGAGTAAAAAATTCAGAAATATCAGGCACCATATTGGATCCACCATTTTTAATTTATGAATTTTGACGTCAAATTTGAAATCAGCGACCTCAGAAACCCCCTCATACCCAGTTTCATATGAATATGTAAAATTTTAGAAATTTCGGGAGCCATATTGGATCCGCCATTTTGATTGTATGAATTTTGATGTCAAATTTGAAATCAGCGACCTCAGAAACCTCCTTACACCAAGTTTCATATGAATAAGTAAAAATTTAGAAATTTCAGGCGCCATATTGGATCCGCCATTTTGAATTCATTAATTTTGACGTCAAATTCGAAATCAGCGACCTCAAAAAACCCCCTTATACCAAGTTTCATATAAATCCAAACAAAAATTCGACTTTTGGCCACTTTCGGTGGTCTTTCAGCCCACTGTGCACGTTCAACTTCATTCACTAATATCTTCGTCAAATGTCAATGGTGGCAGATGGTGGCAAATAACCTGATAGCAAACATCATAATGAACCTAAAAGCACTATAGAACTTTAGATACAAGGTGTAACATCAGGGAACTTCTGATTCAAAAATTGTCTATTGCTGTGAATTCCTTAAATGCATGAGTACAAAGTGAGTAGAGGATTCAAAACCGCGCTAAAATTTGGATTTCTTTCCTATACCGTAATTATTTATGACTACTCTAATAAGCAGCAATAGTTGTAACATTTTGGTTCGTAACATTATGAACGAGTTTTTCAAAGATTTTCTTTAAAAAACAGTAACAAAAAAAAGAAACATTTCTTCAATTCATAACGCTCTAGAATTAAGAGCACTAGCTGAAATATCATAAAATTTGGTGAAAAGTTTCTTCAACTCATCTATATTATGAAAAATAATTCTTCCATTGATAACTGTGAAGTTGACTTTTGGCCACTTTTGGTGGTCTCTCAGCCCACTGTGTATCGTTCAAAGATTAACGAAGATCTCAAAACCTCCTCAAAATTTGTCTCATGATAGGTACCTTTACCTTAGTAGGCTTTATTTGTTTGAGAATCATCCTCGGAATCACTTGATCTGTAGAAAGAGGTTACAATTCTATTCTAAAAGTAATGTAATAACAATCTCGTAAAATTAATGGTCATCTTATAAAATGTCTTATAATCCGTGATAAATATTTTTTGGACATTTTTTTTAATCGTGAAATTTTTTAAATCTTGAAATCAACTGGAATCTGTTGGAATACGTAACAAATCTTTGAAGTCCCTGAAATATTTTGAAATGTGGATATTTATTCCAAATTAGGTTAAATATTCTAAAATCCGTTGAAATATCGTGGATTTCAATTAAATGTATGGAATATTTGGACAATTTGACAGAAAAACAGAAAAATTTTGTTTAGTTCAGCTTCAACTCAAACTTCTTCTGTGATGTAATAACTTTTCTAAAATCCCGTCAACCTCCTTAGCATGTTTTGGAATGCCTTAAAATTTCGTGAAATTCTTCTGAAATTCCTGGAAATGTCTGGAAGTGTTTTAAACTCCGTTAGAATCTCTGGAAGTCCTTATCAATGCTTTAAAATACTGTGAAGTCTTAGAAAGTTAGAATCTTCTATTTCTGTATTGAATCATCAAAAAGGGTATAAACCTCTTTCATAGTACCCTCATTATTTCCAATCAAGAAGTTTCATCTTATTTCAAAGGATTCCACAGTTTAAAACATTTTTGCAGATATTTTAAGAGATATTACAAACGTCAAGATTTTACCAGACCTATGGGATTTGATATGCGATCTCCAAGGACTTAACAGATCACAAAAATTGCAATGGATTTCAAAGGATTTGAAAGATTTTGTGGTATTTTACTATATTTTACTATATTTTACTAGTTGTTGGAAGAGAGGAGATTTTGGTTATTAATTGGTCTTCTGAATTGGAAGAGGGCAATTTTTTCTTTTTAACATTGTTATTGATTGAACGGGGCAAATGTGGTATTTTTAAAATTCAGATGAAGGGGGGGGGGGGGGGGGTTTTTTTATTTAACCCTAAATCTTTGAGTTCAATTTATAAAAGATCGAAATTAATAATTTTCCCACCCTGCTAATATTTTCTCTTAACCAGTATGACGTTTCTACGTCAATGAAGAAAGAGATACAACTTGTTACAAAGTGTTTCTTTATTCATCAGAGGGGCCGTCCATATACCACATAAACAATTTCTTACAACTTTTGGACCCCCACCCCCTTGTGAACAAACGTAGACTTTTGACCCCCCCCCCCCCCCGCTCTCTATCCACGTGGACTTATTATGGATATTGGATATTCCTGGTATTGAATTGGTTAATTGGCTAAAAATTAGATTTTCCTTGAAAACATAAGCTTAATGATACAAAGCGTGAAGTCCAAACAAAAATTGGTGAAAATATTCTTCATTTTTAATGTTTTTTTAGAAGGAATATCGCAGATTCAGGCAAACGTGACTTCCCTCCCCCCACTTGAGCAGTCCACATGGTATATGGACGGCCCGAGACATATCTTCTGACTCACATGTGGTTTCAAATTTGAGTCACCGATCATAATATCCGGGAAATCATGGTAAAGAAGTTAAGCGAAACAGAGTATGGAGTGCATAAATAGCCCACGACCACTACTCCCTTCCTACGACCGAACAAATATATTCGAGCGATTCAAGGCGTCGGCCAAGACAAGACTGAAGTGCGCATATCGTCTCAATGCATTTCGTGAAAATCGCGAGCCGGAAATTTTCTCTCAACTAAACAAAAATATCGTGCATGGTTACGTTTTCCTCTCCAAAGAAAAAAAAAGAGTAAAAAGACGGGTACAGAGTTGAAAAGGTTGTTTGAGACTAGAGTAGAGTTACTTCTAATAGAGTAAGGATGACGATCGAAACAATGCGTCTGCACGAAAGAAAATATATGTGGATTGAGTACAACGTGGACATTTTGCGCTTGCGGCTCATGCATAATAAACGTTAAGTCGTGAAATGTCAAGTTGGTAGAATGGAACTAGAGTTGGACTCCGACTGTGAGGAAACTGACGACGGGAGTAAAACGCGACTCGAAAATTCGAATAGTTTTAGTGGTTCCCGCGTGTTTGCCGGTGAATTGTCACCTGGTTTAGGACCTGGTGCAGGGCTCGAATACGACCTGTGGGAAGGTCAGTTTCAGTTTGTGGAACACTGTCCTAGGCGAGATCGAACACCTCGGCAAAATCGTCCCGGTAGTGGTGCACTGAACGAACAAGTAAGAACAAGAACCACAACCATAGACCCATTGTCGGTTATTGACCGGCATCTTAACATCATCTTATAGCTGTAGTTAAAATAGAAAGGTATATTTCCACTGATTTCGATTTTCTCACTAGAGGATAGGTGATTTATTAATAGAAGGTGCAATAATTTATGCTGACTGCATCTTTTTGTTTATTTTGAATTATATAGTCATGGTAACTGTATATTTTATTTGTTAATTGTATAATTATTATAGAAGAACTAGCAAAAATAGCGCGCTACGTGAGCTTATTACACGTTTCTTATTTTGATTGCTTAAGATATATGCTTCAATTTAAAGTACTATGAAATACAATTAATAATCATCAATTAAAATAGCTACATCAGCTTTCATACAATTTTAATGTTAATTTTAATCGGCTTTCAATAATCTGTAAATTTAATTTAATTTTGAAGATGTTTACAATTGAAAATTCGCCAACTTGTTTACTTTTAAATGTTTATAATTTAAAGTAATACAATTTTAAACATCTTTTTGAAATAGGCTTATCTTGAAAATTTGAAATTGAAGATCCTTCAATTGTTAATGTGGATCATTAAAAATAATGTAGCTTTGAATGTTCTTTCAATAGTTTAAATTTTGAAGATTTACAATTGAAAACTTTTCAATTGTATAAATGACAATTCTTAAATTTTGATGATTTTGAAGATCAAAAGTCAAGTTTTCAATACTAAATTTTTCGAAGTGAAGAAGTATTAAAAATATAAGTCTTCAAAACTACCACATTTTTAATTTGTATAACTTATTTCTGGCATCATTAGCAATTATAGATTTCAAAATATTAAAAACTCTTCAATTTCAAAATTTATACATAATTCAAAGTTCTACCATTTTGAAGAGTTACAATTCAAAATTCTTGAAGTTTGAAAATATAGAATTGCAAATTACTCAACTTTCAAGCGTTATATTTTAAGGGTATACATTTTTGAAAGTTTATTTGGAATAGTTCAATTTTGAAATTTTACAATTGAAAATGCATCAAATTTAACAGTTTTCAATTTAAAATAATTCAATTTTGAATATTTGCAATTGAAGACTTCAATATTTAATGCGTATAATAGAAAATGAATAAATTTTAGTACTTCTTTTGGATTAATTCCATTTTGAAAATGGAAATTTATTGAATTTTATAGATTTAAAATTTCAAATTATTCAATATTGTGAACAGAAATGTCAGCGTTGATTTATTTGTTTGGAAATTCTTATAATTTTTTACATAATATGTAAATATGTTTCCGTATATAAGAAAAGTAACTTTTCTATTCCAATTCAAACGCGATACGTGAGCGAAAACATAGAAGCTTATTATTACATACTATTATTAATAGAGTTTTCAAATACATAATCGAAATAATAACAGAAGCTCAATTCAATATTCACCTTGCGAAATTCATTATAATTTGAGACAGCTCGAAAAGAGCCGGCTGAAATTTCAAGCGATCCTAAAAATTCAAAATAGGTCGAAAATTCTAAACTTTATTCAAGTTATCGTCTTAGAATTAGAATAATTTGCACACCTCAAAGCTTGACGACACTACTGAATTAATCATAGCGGGGGTATATAGTAAGAAAGTAGTAGTTCCAACAATTATTTTTCAGTTATTCATGCTCGAGCTTAAATTTTTAAACGAGTTTAAATGTTCAGGGTGGCTGCGAGTCAGGGAAAACCTGGAAATTAGGGAAAAATCACCTTTTTTTCTAAAATACCTTTTTGGTCACGTTTTCAAGATAAAGTGACTATAGTCATTTTTTAAAATGTAAAGATCGCTTAACTCACTTTTATTTCAATAAATTATTCCATCAGTTAACCACTATTGAATTCAAGTCTATACCTATTTTTCAATTTTCCTGTATTTTTTAAAACATTATAGGGTATTTTAAAAGATTCCAAGGGATTTTTAATTTATTTCAATAATTCGAAGGTTTTTCAGAGAGCTTTAAAAAGTTTCAAGGGATTTCAAAATATGTTCACTATTTTAGGCTATTTTGAATGACTCCTAGAAATTATAGATTTCAATCATTTGAAGAGATTCCAAAGTATTTTAAAGATTTTAGGGTAATTTTAAAACTTCCAAGGAATTTTCAAGAGCTTTAGAAAGTTTCAAAGGATTCCGAAAGATTTGAAAGAATTTGAAATATTTTAGGGTACTTTGAAATATTCTAAGGCATATTCAAGAGATTTAAAAAAATTTAAGAATATTAATTTAAAGGATTTAATGATTTTAAGGGATTTAAACAAAATTTCATGGGGCTTTAAAGAATTACTTAAAATTTCGCAAGATATAGAATAACTTTACAGCTTTCAAGGGATTTTATCAGATTTCCGAGGATTTCAATGTTTTAAGGGATTCTAAAAGCTCTCGATATATCTTAATAAATTTTCCCGGATTTCAGGAAATGTTATCAGTTTTCATGTAATTTCACGGATTTTATAATATTTTAATGAATTTCAACGAATTTATTCATAAGAACTGGGAGATTTCGTGCCATTTCAAATATTTTGAGGTTAGGATATTTTAAAAGATTTCAAAGAATTTTTAAGAGCTTTAAAAATGTCAATGAATATCCAAAGACTTGAAAGGATTTGACATATTTTAGGTTATTTAAAAACATTCCAAGGAGTTGCTAATTGATTTGAGGAATTTAAAGGGATTTCAAAGGATTTTAAATATTTTAGAGAATTTCAAAATATTCCAATGAATTTTCAATTTAATTCAATAATTTTTAACAATTTTATGATATTTCTTAAAATTTCAAGGCATTGCTGAGAGATTTAATGAATGTCGAGTCTTTTGAAAAGATTTTAACGTATTTTCAATATCTTAGGGTATTTTTTAAATATTTCAAAGAATTTTTAAAAGCTTTAGTAATGTCCAGGTATATCCAAAGATTGCAAAGGATTTGAAATATTTTTGGGTATGTTAAAAGGTTCCAAGTAAATTTTAAGAGCTTCCAAAAGTTTCAAAGGATTTAAAATATTTTAGGGGATTTTAAAAGATTACAAGGAATTTTCAATTGATTTCAATAGTTCGAGGATTTTAATGATTTGAAGGGATTAAAAAAATGTTGCATGCGGTTGTAAATAATTTCTTGAAATTTTCAATGATGAACGATTTTGCAGGAGCTATCAGATTTTAAGATTGTTTAAAAGATTTCAATCTATTTTATAAGATTTGCGCGGATTTAAGTGATTTTAAGAAACTTTAAAAGCCCTCAAGTTCCAGGATTTCATAGAATTTCGCGGGATTGTATAATAGTAAAGTGGATTTCAAAGAATGTATTCACAAGTAGTATTTTATAACTCGGCTTGAATTCTAAGGAATTTCATCAAATTCTTTTGAATTTCATCGCATTCTTCTCATTTCCATTATATGCCTCTAAATGCTCTAAATTTATTTCAATTTTACTGAAATCGATTAAACTTTTTTTTTAAATTTGTTTCAATCCATTTGATTTTTAAAAAATTTAACTTGAATTTTTTCAAATCTTATGAATAGAATTTCTTTAAATTGTTTTAAATTCAAAAGAACATTAGTCACATTATTCATGCACAATTATCATTTTTAGTCACTCATTGGGTTAGGATTTAGTGACTTTTGGTCACTTTTTCAGTTTAAAGGGGTCATCCCGTGTGACGTTTTCAAAAAATCGATTTTTTTGTTGTTGCATAAATCCAATATAGAGCATGTATAGAATATACTGGTTAAGTAATTTTCCGAAATTCGAAGTCGTTGGAAAGTAACAGCAGTAAGAAGTTGAGGTGTTTAGAGTGCGCGGCCGACCGCTCGACGGGGCGGAAAACAAGAGATATTGTGTGCCTTCGGATTTGTACCAGAGGCCGATTCTATTTACACGCAGTATACGCACACATTATTATTTTTTTCTTTTCAAACTTTTTCTCGGGTGAACCCGGTTTTTCGTCATAGTCACGGACTAAGTCAAGTGACTGATGAGATGAGGATGTTATAAGTTATTTCAATACGTTTCCGTGTAGAAATTTGGTCATGGCCCAAGCAGGGCCCAGGCTTGGCGAAACTAGGCCCTGGCCTGGCGATCTAGCCTGGGCCAACCTCGAATGAAACGCCAAATCTAGCCAGGGCCAGGTTATATTGCCAGGCTCGATCGCCCAGGCTTGGCCCAGACTTGGCCCTAGTTTATTATCGATTTCTAGCCATTTTTAATTTTTAAATTGAAAGTCGAAATTAAGAAGAAATATTTTTTATTTAAATTTGAAGTTAACAAATGAATATGTAATATTTAAAAATCGAAAAAAAAAATCAAAACGTCAATTCAAAAAGTCACTCATTCGATTTGCGCGTCCTAAATTTCTACCACCTTCCTGCGTCATCATCATCTATATACTATAATTTTTTGGTTCACGTCCGCCTTATTTGTTCTATAAATTAAAGTCTTAAACATCATTCCATAAATTAACAACATATTTACACTTGATATTTCGACTAAAAAGTTTTCTCAATTTGAGGTTAGAAGTTACGTGTAATCTTGATGTGAAAATATTATTTAGAATTAATATAAGAACTTACTTGCACTTTCACCGCGTAAATATGGGATTTTAATTCCAATGATGATTTGTATTTTGTTCATCGACCATCATCAATCAGCACCATCACCAC
Organism: Andricus quercusramuli; assembly: GCA_932178445.1. Taxonomy (NCBI): domain Eukaryota; kingdom Metazoa; phylum Arthropoda; class Insecta; order Hymenoptera; family Cynipidae; genus Andricus; species Andricus quercusramuli. The sequence continues at coordinate 196,362 of CAKNXH010000244.1, forward strand.
TATTCTCAATCACTCACACAAAATTTATAAGTTCAGTTTGGCTCAAACTATCACTCAAATTACTGGTTAAGATACTTTACGAATTTTTATTTGCACCAAATATGCCGCTTTGTAAAGATTGACACTCGACACTCGCAAGTAATGAGTAAAAAAAGAGAATGGTACTACGCCATCTGTCGTCAATTTTTTGAGCTTTGACACTAGCTAGGCCCAAGCTCGAGCCATTGCAAAATTCGAGCTAGATCCAGGCTAGGGGCCCCCAGCCTGGCCCAAGTCTGGAACCGGGAAGAAACTTGGCTATTTCTGCACGGGTTGTTTGAAATCATTTACGATGATGTTGTAGGTACAAAATTAGAAGCATGGTGTAGCTTGCAGTTCGGCTTTGCCGCTGTTATCCTTACACAGCGGCTGTGAGTGTTGAAGGTGACACCAGTCGCCTCTGGATGCTTTCTTAGAGCTACCATGTATCACGCCATAGGTTCTTAGTCACTTGCTTCCCGATGGTCTAGGAAGTTTCTTACAATGCGACAGGTGTTTAATAAAACCGCATTTTGAGCTGCCGCCAGTACCCTACTGACTCCTAAATGTTCAAGATGTTCAGTGCATCTTGCGTGCACATTGCCTGTAGCTGAAATCACAATAGGATGAATAGATGCATGTTTCACATTCCTCTATATTGCCTTAACTTCATGCCTTAGCTCGCTATACTTATGAATCTTGGTTGTATAGGTTGTCTGCAAATTTCGGTTGAGTACACAAGCAATGTCGATGATGTAGACTCTTCCACCTTTTTTCTCTCGCATCACGATGTCAGGTCGATTGGCTCGGATGTAATGATCCGTCTGGATAGTCACATCCTAATATAAGATGTAATCTTCATTTTCTAAAACGGACATTGGAATGTATCTATAGAAAGGCATCCATTCTGTTAAGAGTCCTAGGTTTAAGGCAAGTTGTTGATGTACAATGCCCGCCACATCATTATGTCTGTGCGTATATTCTCTTTGAGCCATTACGCGACAACCATCAATAATGTGCTCAATGGATTCGCTGGTATCTCCACATAATCGGCACCGGTCAACCACGTCTTGATGTAACACGTGTTTGCGATAATTCCTGGTGCTGACAACTCTATCTTGAATCGCCATGACGAATCCTTCCGTTTCTGGATACAGGAGTCCCTTTCTCAGACAAATATTGGATGCCTCACTATCCACTTCATATTGATCTAGCGTTTTGGGGTGTTCGCTGTGGATGGCTTTCTGTCTCCATTGCGTTTCTAATTCCTCTATGGTTTCTGCCCTGATATTCAAGGCCTCCTCTGAGGACAAATTCAAGGGCGTGTAGTCAAGATCCGCTTTACAGATCGTATTGTAAAGCGTAACATCTCGCTTACTGTTAAAATAGTCCCGCAACTGTATAACTTGTGACTCACACAGTTTCCTGACATCTACAATGCCCCTACCCCTCTATTACCCCTTTCAATCGCCGAATTACTGTGGTGCATTCGGTGTTTCGTCACTTCTACGCTGATGATTCTGTTTAATCGTTCAAGGTCCGAGTTCGACCATTTGATGAGCCCAAAGGAGTACGTGAGAACAGGGATGGCATAGGTGTTAATTGCCCTGATCTTGTTTGCCGAGTTAAGAGAACTCTTCAGAACCAATCTGAGTCTTTTCGTGAAGGCAGTCGTTAGGCTTTCCTTAACTATCGTATGCTGAATACCCTTAGATTCAAGAATACCCAGGTATTTATATGACTCGCCCTCTGCCATTGCCTCGATGTCATTCCCACTGATGCCAATACTGGCGCCTTTTGCTACTGCGCTTGCGTTCGGGCCGCGCACTGGTTGGCCGCAGTTGGCGCGCAATTCAAAATTGGAATTAAAAAAATTCTCGTAATTTAAATGAATAATTATTGAAAAATGCACAAGAATGTATATAAATGGTACAACTTCTGATTTTAGACTTCTGAAATTAAATTTTTAGTGAAATGTAAGTTATTCTTTGGAAGTGGAAGAAATTAAACTGTTATTCAAAAAAAATATGTCTTATAAATTTGTTTTTCTATAAAATTAGAACTTGTACAATTTATATACATTCTTGTGCATTTTTCAATAATTATTTATTTATATTACAAGAATTGTTTTTAATTCAGAATTTGAATTGCGCGCCAACTGCGGCCAACCAGTGCGTGGCCCGAACGCAAGCGCAGTAGCAAAAGGCGCCAGTATTGGCATTACTGGTCATTCCTGAAATCGTTCTCTATCTCTGCGGTACCTAATTCTCCTCTGGTGAAATGCACTGTTCGGCATTTATCTAGTCCAAACTCCATGTTGATATCATTGGAAAACTGCTTTGTAACATCACACTTGCTGCAGTTTCTCGTCCGAACTAGCGTATAGCTTCAGGTCATCCATGTACAGAAGATGGGTCACTTGATGACCATCCTCATTATCATTGACTCCGAACCCATGAGACATGCTATTTAAAGTTTTGCTCAGTGGGTTCAACACTAAACAGAACCATAATGCACTGAAGGAGTCTCCTTGGAATATACCCGTCGTAATGCGTATTGATCTAGTTATCCTTGGTTGTCCATGATCAAAGTACGGAAGGAAACTCTTGCTTGTAGTCAATGTATGCCATGCGCAAGTTTCTTTGGTGTTTACGAGCTTGCGTCATGGCAACAGCGTCTATGGTGACTAGATCTTTACTGCCTCGGGAGTTTTTACAACATCCTTTCTGTTCTTCTGTAAGGATGTCATTCTCGTCGCAGTGAGAATATACCTTATCTGCTATGATAGCTGTAAGACATTTATATATTGTTGGAAGACAGGCTATCGGTCGAAATTCAGATGGATTTTGAGCGTCTGGTTTTTTAGGCAACATATACGTAGTACCCTGCAGCATAAAGCCTGGCATCAGATCTGGATGTTCGATGATCTTCTGAAAACACCGTGCCAATGCAGGATGCACACTAGTCAGGTACTTGTACCAGAAATTGTGCACCATGTCCGGACCTGGAGCTTTCCAGTTACATGCTTTTTTCAAAACCGCTGAAACATCTAAAGCTGTGATGTTCGTCAGCTCCATTTCAGGGTTATTGCTTGCTCTTGCTTTCTCTAGTTGGAACCACGCAGTGTTCAAATTGCTTCTGTTAGTTTTTCCCCAAACATCTGACCAATAGTTAGTCATGTCTTCCAATTGAGGGACTTCGGTGTCTTGCTGGTTATTTTGCTTTACACTCAGTTCACGATAGAACCTTCTTTCATCTGCCTGAAAGGTTCGATTTTGTTGCCTTCTTGCACTACTTTTCTTGTACCGATGCAGTCTGCCAGTAAGAACATCAAGTCTCTGCCCGCGGGAGTCTATAATCTCATCCAATATTGCTGGTGTCAATGTCTCGATGTGGGCACACATTATTATTATTATTATTATACCATTAAGTCATTTCCCTTTCGGGGTAGGCGTGACTTGCTCGGTTGGAAAAACTAGTGAATAGGAATATAGGTATAAAGTAGGTTGGTATATGGATATAAGGTATATAGGTATATAGGTGTTAGGTATGGATGTTTTAGATTGATCTGGAATTCTCGTGTTATTTATTTAAATGACACGTTCATTCCGCAACACTGCTCCGACCCAGGTTGCTGATCAATCTCTCTAGCGATCACCCCAAGTGAGGAGCCTCAAAAAATTGTTATGTATGGTTCCCCACTTGGGCCCATTAGTATCCAAGGCCTTTGTTTCAGGCATCATTCACTCTATTGTCACTCTGTTTACAAACTATTTGTCGCCACACTTTTTTGTCCTGGCATACTACTCTAGCTTCCTTCACTTCCATGCGTTTTTTCATGCAAGCTCTCGTGTTTCTGTGGCTTCTTTGGTCTCTCCGGATTAGTGTCTCATTCACAGATTCTAACCATTCTTTCGGCCCTACCTCTGGGCATTCTGCCATTTACTTTACCTTTATACACTTGCTTCGTCAGTCGTTCATCTTTCATTCTTTCAAGATGTCCGAACCACCTTAGCTGATTTCTTTCCCATATGTCAACTAGTGTGTCTCCTGTACCACATTCTTTGAGGATTGTCTCGTTTCGGACTTTGTCCATCAGTGTTTTCCCGCATATTATGCGCAGAGGTTTCATGCCGATCGCGTTGATTTTACTCCTGTCCTTTTCTTGACAGGTCCATGTCTCACTACCGTATAGTACAGTTGGTATGAATATGGAATTATGTATGGCCATTTTAGCTTTTTATGATATGTTTTTATTTGTGAGGATGGACCCTGCTCTACCGATAACCTGCTTACCCTTATTTATGCGCCTATCTAACTCCCCATCTATTTTTCGTCGTTAGTGAATAGACTACCTAGATATACGTACTTGTCAACTTGTTCTAATCTCTCATCACTTAGGACAATGTTGCATATTGTTTTCTCACTTTTTCCCTCGAACACCATGATTTTCGTTTTATTCGCGTTAATTTTGAGGCCCATGTTCTTCATGCTTGTATTAAGTTTATTCAACATTCTTTGCAAGTCCTCGACTGATTCTGCCATAACAATTTTGTCATCTGCGAAAGCTAACCCACGTACCTTGACGGTTTCGAGATCTACACCTTCGTCGAAGAGGGCAGTTCTAAGACACTTATCCATGAATATGATAAATAGCCACGAGGACATAACGCATCCTTGTTTCACGCCTTGCATAATATCGAACCAGTCACTCAGTTTCCCATTTACCCTTACACTCGCTTTACTACCTGTATATATTGTTTGTATTGCTTGTAGGAGCCCTCCAATTGCTCCGTACTCTTTAAGGACTTCCCAAAGTTTACTTCTATTTACCTTGTCAAATGCTTTTTCTAGGTCAATAAATGCACAGAAAATTTTCTTTCCTACTCTAAAGCTTTTTCCTGTAATTTGTCTTAGGCTAAATATCTTATCTGTACATGATCTTCCTGGCATAAATCCAACATGATTTCTCAAAAACAGTTCAATCGATCGCTTTCAAATTTTAATGGTACATTCAGCACACGTACGGCTATCTCTGGAACTAGGATTAAAAAAAAATATTTAACTGTTTTTTTTTCCATAGAAAAACAGTCGCAAAAAATCATGAAATTTTGGGTCTTAATGTTCAAGAGCATAAAAAAAATTGAATTTTTGAAATTTAAGAAAAAAAACCTAGTTCCGGGGATAGCCATTCACCTATAGATTAACATCCAATTTCGTTTTTTTTATTTCGGATAAGCCACTCTGACAGAATCATGGTCGCCGTTTACCTACCTTTTTTTTATATGGTTGCCATTCGCTCAATAAAACTCGCGAACAAGGTCATGTTTTTGCACATGAAAATTCAGAGTTACTACTAATGACTGAATAAATATATGGTAAAAATTTGGAAGTTCTGTGTTTTTTAATTTCGCTACAAAAACTTTTGGGAAGAACCTTAAAAAATAAGGCTGTCACACGGGATGACCCCCTTAAATAGGTACTTTTTTCAAGTAAATTAGGCTGTAGCGCCCCTGAGAATAATAAATTAAAAATTTCCTGAATGTAAATAAAATTGTTTTATTCCATTTCTAAAAGATTATATATTTAAAATGTTACAAGATTAGAATTTTGGTCTTTATATTTTGAATGAACAATTAGTTTGGGAAAAGTCAGGGATTTTCGAAAATGAAGTTTGGTGACCACCCTGATATTAAATCACTCACAAAACTTATCCAGATAGCAAAATGTATGTAATTTTTTTTAAAGACTTTTGGATTTTGAGAATATGATATCTTTTAAGTTTTTTTTTCACGGAATTAAAAAATTTTAATAATTTTCATGATAAACGTTATTCATTTGTTGTAGGTTTTCAATTCTAAATCTAAAGTATACATTCGTTTTATAGTGGATCAAGGTTTCCAATTAAGACTTAATCTTCTATTAAAGTTGTTATTTAATCATAATATTTGACAGAGAAGATTCTTAACAGCTTTTCGTACTGATTTTCCGATATTTGTAAAAGAAACTTAAATTTTGATTCTTAAAAAAAAAATTGGTTAAAAACCGGGTTTCAATCCAAATTTGTGGATACTAGAAATATTGATCATGTACAAGAATACAAGAAAATAAATAACATAGTATACAATTAGTTTTCCATCTTTTTTTTATTTTTATGTGATATATTCTCTTGAGGAAACTTTACTGTTTTAAATATTACTGAAATTTATTTTTGTCTTACCATTGTTTGAAGATTATTATTTCTTGTGATTCAAGATTAGTTAATATTACGGATTGTAATAAGCATTCCTGACTGAGAAAGGTCTGTTTGCCAAAGAAACAATGGCACATTGTCTATTGGTAGTCAGATATTGTCTTGTCGGTATTTTCGTACTTTTCATTAGGTATGCACGATCGTTACAATACAACGTGTTTCCCAGTACCTACACGTCTCCTCTCATTGAAGAGTTCACGTGTGACTGACTTTCTTCTAGAGCGAAAATTATTTGCTTCCGCAGTTCCACAACTTCATTCGTCTGAAAATCCTATTCAAATTTCTTACACACACCAAAGAGGAATTTGAACCGGTTTTTTAGGCATTTCAAAACACCCACTGATTAAGTTTCCACATCAAATTTCACCCTTTGAAATATTAATACCATACAAGTTTCCCCTTCTAAAAATCTCTTGCAGCTTTACTTCCTTAGAAAGGTATTTACAATTGAACGCGGCAAAAATATTGATGTTTTTACGAGTAATCCTTTATTATAGAAAGTCCTGATTTAATTAAGTTAATATTTCAATAATAAGTGATTGTCATTTTTCCCCTTTTTTAAAGAATTCCTCTTTTTCCCTGTTTTTGAGAAACTTTTCCTTTTTCTCATTTTTTCGCTTAAATAATAAAACCTAAAAATAAAATCCAATTGTGGTAGTAATGTAATCTTTTTGGTTAAAAATGCAACTGTTCGGTTGAAAATAAAATGCATAATAACAAAATTGTTTTTTATAGGATGCGCACTTTTTTCCAATTATAAAAACAAGACAAGGAAAATACGGCTGTTTTTAATATCAATGCATATTATGAATTGTAATAATATACATTTATTAAAATTGTATAAAATTTTCACAGGCCGACATATGGAAATAAATTTAATATACATTTTATATAATAATTTTGAACATTTAATGTAGAAAATTTCCCATTTTGGACAAAATCGAATGCGAAGCACGAGTTACGTGATGAGAATGTATTCGTTAAAATTCGTTAAAATTTTTTAAATATAATGCATCATACTTAAAACTTGAATTTTCGCATATTTCACACTGTTTTCGATCATTATTTCGTACATGTTTGCAGCCCTGCTTCTAAATTTCTCGACTTAAGTTGGAACAGTCTAGGTGTGAAATTGCAAAAGTAACCAATTTCGTTTTTTTATTATGTTCTCCTTTAATATTGCACAAAATTGTATAATAATTCACCAGATGACGCCAAATGATCTATTTATTCATGCTAATATAAAAACTCAAAATCGACCAAAAATGACTTAGAGCGGTATACGAGCAGAACCCGAGTTGGAGCTGTATACGGAGTACGGACTGAACTAGAACTGGAGCTCTCTGCAGTGGAGATGTTGAAATCTAACTTTTTGTTTGCAAATTCATATTTTATTGAAAATTTTTCTTTTTTGATAGAAAATTAATCTTCTTGTTTAAGAATTCATCCATTTTTGTTAAAAATGCAACTGTTTCAGGGTTCAACTATTTTGTTTGAAGGTTTAACTGTTTTCTGGAATATTCGTATTTTTTGGCTGAATTCAACTTTTTTTAATTTAAATTGAAAGCTTTGTTGAAATATAAACTATTACATTTTTCGTTGAGAATTTATCTTTTTTTATTGTTGAGAATTAGTTTTTTTTATTTAAAATAGAAATATTTTGTTGAAATATCAACTATCTCTTGTTTTGTTGAGATTTCTTCTATTTTGGCTGAAAAATCAAATATTTGGTCGAAAGTGGAACTGTTCTGTGAACAATTTGTTTTTGGTTGAAGATTCATCATTTTAATTGAAAATTCATATTTTCGGGTTCAAGAATTCAATTTTTTTTTCTAGAAGATTCGTCTTTTTTATTTGAAAATTCATCTCGTTTGAAAAAATGTTTTTTTTGTTCGAAAATTCAAATGTTTGGTTGAAAGGTTAACAACTTTTGTTGAAAATTCATTTTTTTTAAGATTCACCTCTGGTTCAAAATTTAACTATTTTAATGAATTTTTTTGGTTTGAAAATTGATCCTTTACAAGTTTAAAATTCGTTTTTTATGAAAATTAATTTTTTACTCTGAGAATTTAATTATTTCATTCGTGATTGAAAACTTATCTTTTTTCAGTTGAAACCTAATGTATTTTGTGGAAAATTTGTCTTTCAGTATAAAATTAATCTTTTTGTTTGCTAAATCATCTTTGTAGGTTGAAGATTCAACTATTTTGTTGAAAATTTAAATATTTCCGTGAAAAATCTTATAGAAAATTCTTCTTTAGTAGAAAAGTCATCTTTCTTGTTTGAAAATTTGGCCATTTGGTAGAAAATCCAACTAATTGGTTGAAAATGCAACTATTTTGTTAAAAAGTTGTCTGTTTCGCTTGAAAATTCAAACAAGTCGGTTGAAAATTCATCTTTTCGGCTTTAAAAGTCAACTGTTTTCTAAAACTTTCGATTTTTCAGCTTGAAAACTTAATCAGTTTGTTGAATATTCGTCTTTTGTATTCAGAATTCATCTCTTTTAATAAAAAATCTTTTTTTGTCGGAAATTCAACTATTTTGTTGAAAATGCAATCATTTTTTACTTAAAGTCTTACGAATTTAAAGCTTTTCATATTGAATTCAATATGGGATCTACATTAATTGTATTTACAAGAATTCATTCCCCTATTTTCGTGCAAAATCACCCTATTTCCCCTGTTTTGAAAGAATTTTGGACTGGCAATTCTTAGAATTTCAATAACTAAGTCATTGTCTATTAATTATGATTTCAGGTACATATGATACAAGAACAAATGCACGCTTTAGCGGATACTCAGTCCGTGGGGGAAGAGAGGTATGCGAGAGCAAAGGAAGAAAATGCAACACTCCAGGCCAGGATACTTATGCTGGAAGAATCAACAAAAGATGCTGAAAGTAGAGCTGAAGAAAGATTACAAGTAGGTATTTTTGTTTAAATAAATTCTCAAAGTAATTATGGTTGTGTGTTTATGTTACACACTGGAATGGAGACCTTATTTACCATATCCCTAATGATATCGCAGTGTAATTAACCGAAGGGTAATATCCGCTAAAAATGGAAGAGGAAAATTTTAAAACTTTATTGGATGAGTTTAGACTCTCCCTAAGACAGGATTTAAAAAATGACACTAAGGAAATATTAAATGAAGAGGTAACACAAATCATGAAGCTTATAAGTGAAAATTCTGAAAATATAGGTAAATTGCAAAAGGAAAACGTGATATTGAAAGACGAAGTTGTTCGACAGGCGAGGATTATAGACAAAACTGCAAGAAGAAATAATTTAATAATTGTTGGACTACAGGATTCTCCCGAAGAAACACGTGAAGATTTGGTAGGCAAAGTTATACAACTTTTATACAAATATCTGGAAATAACGCTCGAAGATGTACACGTGGATCACATTAAGAGCTTGGGAAGTTTCCAGGTAAACAAAAACAGATCGATCCTGCTATGTCTGGTCTCAGGTCTAATCAAAACTAATATTATGAGTAAACGCAGCAAATTTAAAGGTACTATAATATATCTCAACAACGATATGGATAAAGAGATGCAACTTATAAATAAGAATCTGAGAACCATCCAAAAACAGTTGAAAGAAAAAGGAATTAAAGCCATGACCAGCAAAGGACGTCTACTTGTGAAGGGGATTTCATATACTATCCATGATTTAGACGAACTAGGAATTGACGGTCTTTTGTCACAACTCAATGTACATGAAGATGAATCTCCTCCTTCGGCTAGAGAACTACCTAAAGGCAACACGTTAACTGACCAACTGATAAATGCAAAAAAAATTGGGATGAAAAGAGGTCGACACATCACACTTTCTGATAACTTGAACAAGGAAAGATCAATAAAAAAACCCAAAAAGAATATACAAAATCTGAAACCGATGGATGAGTTCGTGAGCAGGAGCTCCGCTTCTTCTCTTGGAGTTGGGTTGTCACCCCGTTCAGACGAGAGGTCTCTGAATATCGTGACTCCAGAGCTTCAAAGAATGGATTCAACATCTTCCGAGAAGTGACTACCAGGTGACAGGTATACGCTGAGGGCTTATTCCAAGCAGAATGTGTGTGTTACGCGAACCCAGGAGGCGCACGTGGGATGTCAAGAAACCAAAAATATGTGTGTCAGTTTTTGGAATGTTAATGGTCTCAGAAATTTCTATGAATTAGATAGCCTTCATGCAAGCAAACTGTCTAATAATGAAGTATTTTGTCTGGCTGAAACGTGGCTCATGTCAAATCAGCTTCAAGCCCCTAAAGGTTTCAATGGGTATTCGATATTTGTAAACCCTGCTACTAAAGACAAGAGCAAAGGCCGTGCAAGTGGTGGCTTAGTTACATTAGTTAAAATAAATTGTTTCACTGAGATTACATTGGTAGATAAATGCAACTTATGGATATTTGTGAAAGTGAAATATCAACGTAAATATTATATAATTGGTAATGTTTATTGGCCACCGGGCGTAGATGATGTCTTTTGTGTGAATTCCTTGCAAGATCTGCTCCTGAATCTAATAGAAACAAATTCAAATGATACCGAAATAATTGTCACGGGTGATTTTAACACGAGACTCGGTTGCTTGAACAGTCTAGAGGACGATATTTTCGGGTCAACACAGCTGTTTGGTGTAAGAAGCTCGCGCGATCTAAAAATCACAAAGCGCGGAAAGATGCTTTCTTCCGCTATGGAATCGCTTAACTTTATTTTATGTAATGGACGCGCGATGTCGGATTACCCAGCCAACTTTACGTATTTATCTAAAGGCAAGTTAGGATATAGCGCAACAGATTTTGTCTGGGTTGGTATTAATTCACTCAATTCAGTTCATGACCTATATGTGACAGCGGCTGCCGAGGGTTCCGATCAATTTTTAGTATGTGTTGAATTCACAAATATAATCAAGCGTGATAAGAGTTCAATGGTAGAAAAAACTCCCGTTGAAAATATCAAGTGGGATGAATCTAAAGTTATTGACTTTTATTTGAATCTCTCAATGACAACATTGCTGTATTTTAATAGCGAAAATGTAGACCTTCTATATGATAACCTAAAAATTGCAATCATAGGTAGTGCACAAAGGTCAAACATGTTAAGTGTCAAACCTGTTACAAAGATAAGTAGTAACTATCAAATAAGCAAACCCTGGTTCAATTCCACATGTGAGGCATCCAAGCGTAAAGTTAATAGAAATTATAAAAGATTTAAGCGTGATAAAGCAAATTTAAATTTACTGTCAGATTATATTCAATCGAGAGATGAGTACAATAAAGTTAAGGTACAAGCTAAATTATCTTTTAATGACGAAATTCGGAATAGGTTAAATAATGTTAAAAACAGCAAAGAATTTTGTAACACAACTAAGTTATTTGATTTTAAAGAATCTTACAGTAACAAAATCGGCTTGGATTCCTGGGTGGATTTTTATCAGGGGGTGTACTCAAAGAAAATCCTAGAAGGACCCACTTTTACCTCTGTCAAACACCCGCTTTTAGAATGTGATTTCACGCTTTCTGAACTAAATCAAGTTTTGTCTGATAGTAAGAACAATAATATGTTTAACAAAATTCTGGAAAAAGAAACCGTACCAGAGACCTTCTCCCTGGCCGACATGCACATGATATACAAAAAAGGAGATTGCACCGATCCATTAAACTATAGAGGTATTGCATTGTTAAACACAATAACCAAAGTATTTACTACGCTACTTGCAAAGAGACTAGGAAAGTGGGCTGAGACATGTCATATTATTCCAGAAGAACAAGCAGGTTTTCGGCCTACGCGTGGTTGCATTGATCAATTATTCATTCTATCCGCTGTAATTAATGTAAATTTGCAAACAAAAAAAGACTATATCTTTTGTGTCTTTGTTGATTTTAAAAGAGCATTTGACTCGGTACAACATGAAAAGTTATGGCACAAACTATTTAAGTTTGGAATCAGTGGAAAGATTATAAGAATAATAAAAAATCTTTATGATAATGCGAAATTTAGAGTTGAAATTGGGCAACAAAGATCAAATCATATAAACATTACTGAAGGGGTTCTTCAGGGAGATAGCCTCAGCCCACTGCTCTTTATTGTTTTTCTGGCGGATATTATTAGTTTCTTCGAGGAGAGGGGAATGCAGGGTTTATGTTTGGACTTACAAACTGAAATATTACTGTTGCTATTTGCCGATGATATCGTCTTATTGGGTCGCTAATGGCACGATACTCAATTGAAACTTAAAGTTCTTAAAGAGTACTGTGATCTCAATGGACTGACATTAAACACAGAAAAAACTAAAGTAGTTCCATTTAGAAAGTCAGGAAGATGTAAAAATTTAAAATCTCTTTATTGGGGTAATCAAAAGCTTCAATATACTAATTCATACATTTACCTGGGTGTTCCGCTCTCCTCATCAGGAAAATTTAAAATGGCAGTGGATTTTTTTATCGCAAAGGGTCTTATGGCTACCGGCAGAGTGCGCAATATTATATACAAAAGTAAGAATGATTCCTGGTCCGCTGTTAATACTCTTCTTCGTAGCATAATAAACGCAACAGCATTTTACGGTTCAGAATTGTGGTCTCTGCGTTATCTGGAAAATTTGGATTGTATTCAAATGCGTTTTTTCAAGAATTTGATGTGCTGGCCGAAAAACACCCCGGACCATTTCGTCCGACTAGAAACTGGTATCGCTCCTCCAAGCGAAGGAATTTTTAAGCGGGTGTTAACCTGGTGGACTAGGTTACTCAACATGACAGATGACAGGCTCGTGAAAAAATGTTTTAGAAGGCTATATGAACTAGACTGTTCCGGTAAATCTTCGATTCAGTATAACTGGGCCACACAACTCAGAGTGATAATAGAAAATCTAGGAGTTAACCAAGTATGAGAAAAACAACTCTTAGAACCTAAACTCGTTGAAAATGAATGTAAATGTTTGTTAGAAAAGTGGTCTAGTAACACCTTTAGTAAGGCTGTAGATAGAACTTTGAATTCTGAATACAATCCACACTATAGACTTTTAAGTCAGCTTAAATATACGGAAGAGTATCTGAAGTTTAAGGTTCCACTGCAAAAAATTAGAATAGTAGCCAAGCACGAGTCGCTAATGCACTCAGAATAAAATTTACTTATAAAAAAAATATGTATGTTTGGAATACGAATGAAATGTGCTCTCTATGTAATTTAAATGAAAATGAACATATGTGTCATTTTCTGTTGCGTTGTCCGATATACGAACCACTGCGGTTTAAATATATCCGGCAGTATATAAAAAGTGAACAGAGCGATACAAGTAACCTGGAAAGCCTTCTTTGTATAAAAAACATAAAGCACTTAAATGACCTATTCTTATTTATTGCAAGTGCGCTTTTGTTAAGATCTTTCATTATAAATGAGTAATGTCACGAAAGGCAACCAGAATCTTATAATGGCTTAATTTTAAACTATATTCATGTTATTATTATGCTTTGCGAGCTCTCGCTTCTATAAATCTAAGTTCTCAATTTTTAATAATTTTAAATGTACGTCCTTTTATTGCACTAAGTGTAACATTTTTCTGACATATTTGTAAACAATGTCCATTTATTACAAATAAAATTGTTTATCTATCCATCTATCTATATTAAATAATTGTATTTTTTAATTTAATGATTTTTTCAATGACTCTAAAGAAAATGACTCCTTCACGACGTATTCATTTTTTTTTATTTTTTATAATTCCAGAAATATAACACTGCCCTACGTGAGTTTTTCGAATAAGATGGCACCTAGTGTCTTCGAATGGATTTTTCGTGCTGAACACGAAAAACGGCGTTTTTAGCCATTTTTTAAAATTGTAGAGCTGAACCATGATGTGCTGCAAACTTCGCTAATTTTAGAAATTAAAGGCTGAAACAAGCCCTTTTAAATGAGTCGTATGCCAAATTAATCGCATGCGCCCTTAGAGCGGGGGGTGTGTTTTTGTCTAGGGGTGGAGGAAGAAAATGAAAACAGAAAGGATTTTAACATACACCGACGCTCAGGCATAATAAAATGTGCAGAGCTTTTAAAAGTTTTAAGGGTCGCTGATTTTGAATATGCAGTTTTTTTTTTAACCCCCCGCTCTAAGGGCGCATGCTATTAACTTGCCATACGGCTCATTGGAGAGGGCTTGTTTCAGCCTTTAATTTATAATATTAGCGAAGTTTGTAGCACGTCATGGTTCAGCTCTACAATTTTTCAAAAATGTCTAAAAACACCGTTTTTAGGGGTTTCAACCCCTATTTTCTCAAGAAAGTGACGTGATGGGAAGTTTTTGAATCCAGATTCGTGTTCAGCACGAAAAATCCATTCGAAAATACAAGGTGCCATCTTATTCGCATCAAAAAAATTAAAATTTGTACGGCAGTGTAATTATTACACCCAGAAAAATGTAAAGCATGTCTAAATTGATTTAGTTGAAAAGAATTTGCAATTCCTCATTTCGAATTTCTAATGATTCAATTTTTGTATGCAGGCTGAACAGAGAAGGCATCGAGAATTTGCCTGTCGTCTGGAACGAGAGAGACAGCTACAAATTGAAAATTATTCGATAAAACTGCAAGCAGTGGAGCTTGAAAGTGCCAGTTTGAGGGATGAAGTCTCGCGGTTACGGGAACAGTTAGAAAAAGTTAGAGCAGAAAAAAGTCTACTTGAGAATTCCTTGGATGATGCAAGGAGAGAAGCAGAATCAGCACACGAACTCGAACGTCAGGCACTGAGTCGCTCAAACGAAGCTAATCATATGTTGGAAGCAGCCAGGGAAGAATTAGCTTCACGAGTTGAAGATCAGCAAAAGTTAGAAGAGCTAATACAAGAAGTTTCGCATCTTCGTGCTCGCAACAAAAGTGAGTATTCGAAATGCATTCCTGAACATTTTACAAATTTATTCTATGGATTCGTCATATTTTCAGTTTATCAAATTTAAGTACATGATTCATCAAATTAACAAACGATATTATTCCTAAAACCAGGAAAGCATTGACGAAGTGTACTGCTCTTTTCAACCTAAATGTTGCTCAGTTTTGAAGTTAGGAGTCTTCAAAATTGAATACGTTCAAATTCATAAAACTTTCGAAATTGAAACAATCTTCAAATCGGTTCCATTTAAAATAAAGCACTTTCAAAATCAAAGCCAAAGATATTGAACAAGGTGTCTACTAATCTGGGAAAGCGTGGTATTTTCAGGAAATTTGTATACACCCGGAAAAACCTGGAAATGTCAGAGATTTTTTTTTAAGTCACGAAATTTTTTCGAGCGTGTTGAAATGAAAAAAATATCAATGTAAAATCAAATAATAAAATGTGTTTATTTTTAAAAGTAACTTTTAAAGAACTGAATATACTGGGTGTTTTTTTTTAACTTGAGACATCGAAATAGCTCAAATAATACGCATCCTATGAAAAAAATATCCGTAATAAAAGCTTTTTATTTTGGAAGGGGAAAAGCGACTTTGAAAAAATTACCCCCCCCCCCAGGAGGCAGGAGTGGGGGTAACTTTGTAATTTCAAATGGGAACCCCAATTTTTTATCACAGATTCAGATCCTTCTTTATGAAATACGTAAGTTTTATTCGAAAATTTTTTTTCGATTCACGAAAAAAATTCCCACTCCCCTGCCTCGTGTGGGGGGTAATTTTTTTCAAAGTCGCTTTTCCCCCTCGAAAATAAAAAGTTTTTATCACGGATATTTTTTTCATAGGATGCGTATTCTTTGAAATATTTCGATGTCTCAAGTTTAAAAAAAAACACCCAGTATATTGTTTTAAATCAAACTTCTCTTTGTTATCTTCACTATTAGGAGAATATATTTTATTGAAAGAATTAAGTTAAATATGCACTGAATTTTAAGTATGGAGATAAAATATATTTAAGAATATCGTGTAATCATTTGTCAAAACTTCTTAAATTAAACACATTAATTAAATTAAACACAAGATTAATTTTCTACTGAAAATGACGAATTTATAACAAAATTGATAAATTTTCAATTGAAAAGAAAAATAATTTTCAACCAAAAAAGATTATTCCTGGAATAAAAATGTAATATTTGTGCAAGCACAATTGTATTTTTAGCTAAAAAATATTACATTTCTACTAAAAGAGATGAATTTTTCATCAAATAGTTGAATTTTGAACTAAAGTAAAATTTTCAATAAAATAGGTAATTTCAACCAAACTGTTCAAATTTGAAGCCAAAAAGACTTATTTTTTACAAAATAGTTGAATTTATAACCTGAAAACATGATTTTTCTAAAAAAAAAAAAATTTGCAACCAAATAGTTGAATTTTCAACCAAAACGGATCAATTTTCTACAAAAAGTTGCATTTTTATTCAAAAAATGATGAACTTTCGACGAAAGAAATGAGTTTTTTAACCAAAAAGAAGAAATTTCAAATAAGAAGTTCAATTTCCAACTAAGTAAGTAAAATTTTTCTGACAAGAAAAAAAAATGCAACCAAATTGTTAAATTTTCAAACTAAAAAGACGAATTTTCTACAAAATAGTTGAAGTTTCAACAGAAAACTTATTTGCAAAAAATTAGTTTAATTTTCTGCTAAATTGTTAAATATTTAATCTAAAAAAACGATTTTTCTATAAAACTATTGAATTTTCCACCTGTACTTATGAATTTATATCAAAAAAGTTCATTTCCCACCAAATAGTTGAATTTTCTAACAAACCGTTAAAAGTTGAAGTCAAAAAGGCGAATTTTCTACAAAATAGTTGCATTTTTAACCCGAAACTATGATTTTTTTATGGTTAATTTTCAACCAAATAGTTGAGTTTTTATCCATAACAGAATAATATTTTAGAAAAGGTTGCATTTTTAATAAAAAAAAAAATATTAAATTTCTTCGAAAAGATTTGAATTTTCAACCAAAAAGTTAATTTCGGAACAAATAGTTCAATTTTCTACCAAAATATTGAATTTTTAATCTAAATGACGAAGTTTCTACATAATAGTTGAATTTTCAACTGTAATTATGAATTTATGTATAACAAAAAAATTAATTTTCAACCTGATAGTTAAATTTTTTAACACACTGTTAAAATTTGAAGCCAAAAAGCCGAACGTATTTTACAAAACAGTTTTCAACCAAATAGTTGAATTTAATACTAAACTGTTGAAATTTCAAGCAAAAAAAAAGAATAAAAAAAATTATACCTGGAAATGTCTAGGAATACCTGGAAAAAAGTCTGGAATTGTCAGGGAATTGTTTTTCTAGAATTTGAGTAGGCACCCTGTTAAAGATTTCGTATTATTATTTTATTTACAAATTTGTGCAGTAATTCGTAATACACAGTTGTAAAACAATATTGGAAGTGATTTTGGAATTTTCTGGATTTTGCTAGTATTACAATTCTGATTTCAAACATTTTTCTGAATTCAGGTTTAGAGGAATCAAGAGACGAACTCCAAGCGGCTGCAGCGTTGCAAGCTGGTCGTGAATTATTGATGTTGAATCCTTGTGCGAGCAAGATTGAAAAGGGATCTAGTCTCGCAGCAGAATTATTAGCAGGAATGAACCAAGACCAGGTAATAAACTTGAAATATTTTCTGTCAACAGACAAACTAAAAACAGTTTACTAAGTAAAACAATTTTTCATTTTTTTACAGCCTGACGGAAGTTCGCCGAGAGATCCGGAACCACGCACCTTGTCTGAAGTAAGCATTTCGCTACCTTAAGTACCAAAAATAAAATAAATGACCAAATATTCAAATTAATTTCAAAATCTTTGTAACTGATTTTACTTTTTTTCTAGATGAAGCAAGCCTTCAAGGAACAGCAGGAAGTAAACACCCAATTGCGAGCCTACATAGACGGAATATTGTTGAACATAGTTGAAAATTACCCTGAACTCCTGGAAGTGAAGCAAGCAAATTAAAATTGAGAATGTCAAAATGTCCCTGTTTATAAGAACTTCTACTTATTTTATGTCGCGCGAAAATACCATGTCGTTAAATATAAATAAAATTAATTGTACAGATAGATAGTAATAGTGCGGAGTGATAAATTACAGGGTTCTCAAACGATATACGAATTGATCTGAATGAACAAGATTTGATATAATCTTATCCTCAGTTTGAGAAAGCTATTCAATGTTTGCTATTTGAAAATTTAATTTCTAGAGTGGACATTTTCTCGAACGTATATTTTCCTACTTGCGACGCGTTCTCGCTTAGTTTAATTACTTTTAGAAACTTTTACAATATATTTTACATTTTATTAGATTAAATTGAAGAGTCTTGTTTTCTGTCTTGACTAGAACAAATGTTAGTTATTGAAAGCGTCGATCGTTTAATCTGTACGATGGTTTCTACTTTGTAAAATAATCTAGAGTATCACCATCACTGGTCAAGTGATCATCCCGTCCTCGACTTCAGAATTGCTTTTGAAGGCATTTTTTGAATAAAACGTGTCGTGTTTGCAATGTTAAGTTTTGTAAATTCACTGCCAGCATCACTGAAGCATTCAACGATGGGCATTCTAACGTCACATCGGTAGTGGGCGTTTAAAAAAATGGATAATGAACGTCTGGTGTATAACACGAATAGCCAGATGATAATCGTGTGATAAGTCTGCGCTTGGAAATATACGTTTGTACAAAATAGGGAATCTGCAATACTGTCTGGCTAAATCAGTAGTAGCTTTTCATACAATTTATAATGTGTATTGAAAATCTCGTTTTCTTGTTCCTCGTTACGCTAAGACTCTTGTGAAGTTTATAGAGATGAAGAAACCACGTTTTACTGTTACTCTGTTTCTTCGTACTGTGCACACATTAATTTTAGACAAAGTCGAAGTCACCAGCAGTACAGGAACGACGGAAGTTTATTCTGATTTAGCGAAATCTGTGATGGGACACACAATACCTAGTAACTGCAAGTGGCTAGTATTTTTACCCCTGTGGTATTCTGCATTCTGGGTCTTTGTATTAAAAAATATCAACTTTACTGATGATTAAACGATTATATTTTGATATAAGGCTGTTCTTTTCGCTCTTACACCTTTATCTGTTTATTAAATTTGTTATCAAACCCTTTAAGCTTTAGCTCCCTTTAAGCTTTAGATTTGAAATTGTAGCATTTTTAAACGGATTTTTCAAAAAGATTTGGTCGTCATAGTTTCTATTGAGCTTTCAAAATTTTCTTCAGTCTCAAAAATATCTTTCATACGAGTTTATTGCTTTAAAATATTTTTTATTGTGAAAAAAATTATTGAGATTATAAATCTTCTAATAAAAAAAGCTTTTGGTTTTTAATTCTTTATAGTATAAATTGTTCATTTCTTAAAGCTCTTAATTTGAGAATTATTATGTAAACTTAGAAATAAAAATACAAAAAATATATAACTGGCCAGGGAATGTCAGGAAAAACCTGAAATAGTTGGGGAATTTTCAATAAACTGAAGCGGAAATTGATTTTATTATTTTGTTGAAAAGTAAGTTTTTGTTTACAAGTACACTATTTGGTTTGAAAATTTTTTTTTTTTTTTGAAAATGTATAATTTGGGTTGGAAAATTCAACCGATTTGTAAAAATCTCGTCTTTTTGGCGTGGAAATTCAACATTTCGAATGAAATTTGTTTTCATTAAATGAAAAATCTTTCTTGGTGGAAAATTTAACTCTTGTTGAAAATGCATCTCTTTGGTTTAAAAAATGCATCGCTTCGCGTAGAAATTTTCGTCTTTTTTTGTTAAAAATGAACTGTTTAGTTGAAAATTAATCTGTTTTGGTTGGGGATCCAACTTTTGTTTTGAAAATTCTTTTTTGATTGAATTCAACTGTTTATGGTTGAAAATTAAAAATTTGTATGGATGAAATATCAAGTAGACCGAATCCATTTCAAATCAGGCAGGTTCTACACTCGATGTTGCAGAATTTCTCAGGGACAAAATATATTGTTTTCAGAGGAAATTAGGCGATACATATTTTTGCGATTTGTGAAAAAAAAATTTTTTACAGAGTTATGCGTATTTGAATTTTTGGCTTTGTTTTTCAAAAAAAAAACAATTTTTTTTTTAAACTCGTATAACTTTTGACCTAATTTAGATATTTACTATTTCCTTTCAGATTATGGTAGAGTTTACCGTCTTCTTTCGAAATCCGCGAGGAAATTAAAAAAATCTTCAAAATTAACCGAATGGCGGCAGTTTTTCTGAAAATGTTAAAAGTCGATTTTCTCAAAAAACCCACACTTATATTTTTTGCCAATTTTTTTTGAGTTTGTACTATCATAAGGAAAATACCTTGTGAGTTTAATGCGGGCTAAATAACTTTTGTGGGCAGGAGAATTTTTTTTTCATAAAATCGAATTTTCGCATTTTTCTCGAAAACAACAACAGATACAAAAAAAATTTGACAGAATGGTTTGCACATTCAAAAAAGTTCCACAAAAAGTTCTCTTACGCATTTATGATATCTTGTACCATTTCCGAGAAAAATGGAAAAATTCAATTTTCATAAACAAAAAATTGTCTTCATTCCTGGCTTATGGAAATACCCACCATTTTTGTTAAATATTAAAAAAATATATACGTTCATATGAGGAAAACTCCATGTTAGTTTTACGTGGGCTGAACAATTTTTATCATCAGAAAATTATTTTTCAT
>CAKNXH010000244.1:217670-241213 GCA_932178445.1 Andricus quercusramuli
TCAGCAAAAAATTTCCAAATTCGAATTTATGAAAAATAATTTTCTGAATGAAGACAATTTTTTGTTTGTGAAAATTGATTTTTTCCATTTTTCTCGGAAACGGTACAAGATATCATAAATGCGTAAGAGAACTTTTTGTAGAACTTTTTTGAATGTGCAAACCATTCTGACAAATTTTTTTTGTATCTGTTGTTGTTTTCAAGAAAAATGCGAAAATTCGATTTTATGAAAAAAAAATTCTCCTGCCCACAAAAGTTATTTAGCCCGCATTAAACTCACAAGGTATTTTCCTTATGATAGTACAAACTCAAAAAAAAATTGGCAAAAAATATATATACGAGTTTGAAGAAAAAATTGGGGTTTTTTTGAAAAACAAAGCCAAAAATTCAAATACGCATAACTCTGTAAAAAAATTTTTTTTCACAAATCGCAAAAATACGTATCGCCTAATTTCCTCTAAAAACCAACATATTTTGTCCCTGAGAGATTCTGCAACATCGAGTGTAGAACCTGCCTGATTTGAAATGGATTCGGTCAGTATTACATTTTTCGTTGAATATTCATCTTTTTGGTTGAAAATTCAACTATACTTAGTTTAAGGTGGAACTACTTCTGTTGAAAATTCTTTTTTTTTTGTTCTTGATGAATATTCATCATTTAAGAACAAAATTAATATTTTCAGTTAAAAATTAAACTTATTTGTTGACATTTTTTCTGAGTAAAAAGTTAATTTGTTTAACTAATTATTTAACTATTCCATTTTCGGCTGAAAGTTTATCTTCTTCAGATGAAAATGTATTTTTTTTAGTTGAAAATTTATCTTCTTTAGTTAGAAATTCAGCTATTTGGTTCAAAATTCGTTTTTTCTTCTTAAATATTTTTAAATGGCGTATTTTCTTGGAAAATTGTATTTTTTAATAGAAAAATCATCTTTTTGGTGTAATGTTCAACTTTTCGGTTAAAAACTCTTTTCTTGTTGTTGATGATTTATAATTTTAGTTAAAAATTCATTTCCTTGGTTAAGATTTAACTGTCTTACTGAAAATTACATTTTTGTTGTTGAAAGTTGATGTATTTTATTGGAAGATTGTATTTTTGGTAGAAAATTCGTCTTTTTGGTTAAAAATTTAACTATTCGGTTAAAAATTCATTTTTTTTTGTCGAAAATTTTACCATTTTCTCAATAAGTTTTTTTTTTGTTTGAAAATTAATATATTTGGTTGAAAAATTGTCTTTTTTTGGTGGAAATTTCATCGTTTTGGTTACAAAAATCAACTATTCGGTTAAACATTCATTTTTTTGGTTGCAAGCTTAATTATTTAGTTTAAAAAATGGTATTTTTGGTGAAAAATTCTTTTTTTGGTTGAAAACTCATTTCCTAGAGAGAAAATTTAATTGTTCTATTTTTGGTTGAAAATTAATTTTTTTAGGTAAAAATTTATGTATTTTGTTGAAAAATTCTTTTTTGGTAAAAAATTTATCTTTATGGTTGAAATTTTAACTATTTGTGGATGACCCTTTATAAAATTCTGGTTACTGAAAGTCTTTAAGATAAATTTTGAAATAAAACTTTTTTTGCATTTACATTATTGATCTGCTAGGTATAAGGTTATTTTCATACCTAAGAGAAATTAAATTTATATCGATCAGAGAATTTCAAAATTGGGATTTTGTACCAACTCTGAATTGGTATAATTCTTTTGGAGCATTTGATTTAAAAATTTTGAGCAATGCAATTTGAATTGTGTGGTTCTAAAACATGTTTTAAATTTTAAATGATTCAATTTTCCACCGTTCAATTTGACATTACCACATTTTGAAAATTTATCTTCCAAAATTCGCAGTATTTTCGCAAATAACTTCTATATCCATATGAATCCTTTATTTATTTTTCATATCATTGAATAATATTTAATTTTGAATGTTATATTACTCGATTATAACTATAATAACTTTGAATTTTTACCGCGTTTCTAAAGTTTTATTTTTTCCCCTGCAGAGTGCGAGCATGTCGCCGTGGGCAAAAATACGGAAATTTGCTTATCATGAAGCGGTAGTAGTTCGTGACGTGTCAAAATGAAATGGGAAGAGTTGGGTCAGCAAAAGTAATCATATTGAGTCACATTTCAGTAGATAGTTTCAGTGTTGATTAAAAAACGGGAAGATTGCAGTGATTGTTGCAGAAACCTTACTCATTTTTACGAACGATGTAACCATCTCGGCCGGAAGCTTTGGTTGTAACCCCAGAGTTGCTCACAAAAATGAGTAAGTAACCTTACCTAACTTGACACTTACGCCTCTTTTATTTATTCCGTCAGTTATCTGCCAATTCAGCAATTAACGAAAAAATGAATTCATTCGTGAAATTTCCTCTGGACCCCTTCTTCTTAAATTTTCTCTAAATCGTTTAGTATAACGATACTTTAACGAAGAAATACACTTTCTATTCTCTAATTTTAATCCGAGCTAAAATACAATTTTTGCAATTTTCACGTAACTGTACCTGTTCTAATTAAAATACGTTTTCTTTGATTTAAATTTTATTCTAACTTTCATTCAGGACCAAAATATTTGGATATGTCTATTAATATCCAACATATGTGCCATTAAATGTTGTAAATAACGGTTCAGAGAAAGAATCATTTGATGCATAGTACATTCGAAAAGTTTTTATCGTTTCTGCTAAGCGTACAGAGTTTAGATGGAAGAGATTTTTTTCGATGGCGATTTGCAGGAGCAAAGGAAGTTTACATTTTTTTGTTGAAAATTTGGTGTTTATATTGAACTGTTTCCGGCTCCGTGGTTCGACTTCCGCTCTTACGTACTGAAAATAAAATGTTATCAAAATATTTTTGACTTATTTTGAAAATATGTAGTACGATTTATGGATGAAAATAAAAAAGTTGGAATTATTCAAGAAATTGTTTTTCAAAAGTATTTCAGAACAACATGGAACTTCTTTTTTATTCATATTAATCACAATAAGTGTAAAAATTATATTAAGCGAGATAAAGAAGTAGGCCCTTATTCAGAATTTCAATTTTTTTTTATATTTACTGACAAATATTTAATTGAAGTCATTGCAAGTACTTTGTATGCCGAAATAATGATTAGATCTGCTTTTAGAGCCTTCATATAGGGAAATTGATATTTATTTTTGTTTTTATTTACAACATAATTAATTAAACAAGTAACTTTAAAGTTATTTTTAAATTATACAATAATGTCAATATCGATTATTTTCCTTGCTATAACAAGTTTATCCAAAAAAATGTATTATTTTAATGTATGTCTAAGATTCAATGGTTTTTCAGGTTATAATTACATGTTTTTATTAAATTTTCTTCATAAATTCATTTCCAAAATATGGTTCTTTTAATAATAAACCTGTGTTACCGGAAAACACCGCATCTTTGTACGATATTTTTCGGGCTTTTAAATTGGTTATTTTGGTCGAGTAAAGATACTTTAAGTGTAATTAATTGTTCACATTTGGAAGTATATTCAATAATCTTCAATTATTAACTAATTAAAGTGTGTAAATTAAATTAAAAAATTAAAAATACGTGTATTTAAGAATTAGATCTTAAGCTTTCTTTTAAAAGATATAACGCCATAAATTTGGAAAAAAGTATTCAGGGGACACGTTACCAAGTGAAATTTACTAATATTTAGTCGAATTTATTGTGATACCTAGTATAATAAAAATGTAATATTCCAGGGACATGATATTTTCAACTTTTTCATTTTCACCCTTATACCATTACAAGGTACTGATTTCTTTGGCATTATATATAACAATGTTATAGTATTGTTTGAATAACGTTAATTTTGCTTCTTCAAACATTGTTTCATGTTATCTAAAAAATAAGAAGAATTGGTTGAAAATGTGTGTAAACTGCAAATGTTCAACTATACGAAAATGTCATATATTATATAATAATGTATTCTATATATTTATATTTTTTTATTTTGTATTTTGGTATATATAACATAATAAGGCACTCTGTAGTCTAGAATTTTAAATATGAAAAAAGAACGTGATCATTAAAGCACTTGAATTTTTGTGCAGTAGATGGTGTATTATAGCTGAAGAACTAGGAATTCATTATAAGAAGACGGGATGTATATGACTCTGATTACAAATTCTCACGTGGGATGAATGAGGAAGAACTGTTGAAACGGTCGGCTGCTGAGCGGGACAGAATATTCAGTTGTTACGATCGTGGTAGAGAGAATGGTGCTCACATCGATCCTTGGGAGGACCCAAGTCTTCCGGTTTATCACACCACGGACCGATATGGATTTATACAGTACGTAAATGTGTGACGAAAAAAGCTTAAATAATTTTGCAGCCTCTTAAATTTCTAAACATTTTTAACATTAAAAGTTTCACTTGAAGAAGAAAAATTGATTCGAGTGTCTCGATTCCTGGATTCAAGAATATTACAGGTTGCCACTAACCGGAAAAACCAGGAACTTGGCTGGAATTTTGATCACCGGGAAAAAGCTGGGAATTTGTTTGAAAACCGGAATTTTTCATGTGCTTGAAGTTCTGAACGAAAATTTTGCTGATGGCTTTGCAAACTAGAAATAGTGCTGAAATATTTATTCATCTATATTGCAAATATTAGATTACAAAATAAGCTTATGATACATTATTTTTAATTGTTGTTGGGACAAATTCACAGATAAAGTAGAACTGGATAAAAAAAATCGTTCATTGGAACGTTCATAACTTTAGGTACATGAATTTTTCAGATTTCCAGAATTTAAAGCTTGTGTTATTGGATCCTTCAAATATTAAAGTTGCTTTTATATTTGAGAGCTAAAACTTTATTTTTAGATATTTAACATAGTAATTACATAAGTCACCTAAATTTATATTATTAATTACTGATAGCTGGGATAGTAAAGTTTTAATTTAGGGATAAATTAAATGTTTCACAAATAAATTGAAAGTTCGCATTTCGAGAAAAATTAATTTAAAGTTGGAGAGTAGTGCCATAAGCTCACGTGTTATATATTTTGTCTTTAAATATAAAATTTTCCCACTTCCGGTCATTTCGTGAACATAAAAGTACAATGTTACCAAATAGAGGAATTGGAATATGATTTCCTATCGAAAATCCAAAATCTAGATTTTAGATCCAGGTTCACAAAAACGGGAATTATCACTGCGCTTTATTGAATCATAAATTTCATACTCTTTCCCCTTTTCTCAAAATTCCTCTTTTTTCCCCCGTTTTCAAATAACCCAATAAGAAAATCAAACTATTTTTTTTATCAAAAGTTAGTTCCTTTTAATTGGGAAGTCTGCTATTATATTTTTGGTTCCGAAATGATCTTTTTTGTTCGAAAATTGAACTATTTTATTGAACATTCTTCTTTCTAGATAGAAAATTGGTCCTTCTAGATTGCGAATTCATATTTTGGTGGAAAAGTCGTATTTTTTGGTTGAAACTGAATTCTTTTTCATTTGGTTAAAAATTATACTTTTTGGTCTAGAATTCATCAAAATTGCATTACTTTTTTTTTCAATTCAACTAATATCCTAAAAAGTTTTTTTTTGTAGAAAGTGAATTCTTTTATTTGGGAAGTCTATTATTATATTTTGGGTTCATACTTAATTTCTTTTGTTTACAAATTCTACTATTTGTTAACAAATTTAATTATTTCGTTCAAAATTCAATGATTTTGTTAAAAAGACATATTTTTTAGTAGAAAATTCAACTGTTTTCTTGATAATTGAAGCGTGGCAGTACAGACCTAGATAACCAACATTTTTTCGAAAATGGGATTATTGCATACAAAATTCTTGAAATATTAAAATGTAATTAAACGTTCAGTTAAAATTTTAGCATAGTATTTTAACGTGGAAATAATTTTTCTCTTACCTTCAAGATATTTTTTGAAATTATTATCGCTTATTGGAACAAAAAGTGTCCTTTTTAAAATCTGTGAAATTTTAACTTCAAAATTCCTTGATGATTTACTCGGAACTGGTTCATTTTCTTAGATAAATTTTTGTTTACCCTCGTTCAGAAACCCAATATCTCGGGGGTAAGTTTTTATTTAAACTGAATATTACAGTTTAAATCGCCAACACGGCATCTTGGAAGTGGACTTCTGTCTTATCTTCAAATGCTGATTACGATTTTATCAAATCTTTTTTCGCTCTCCTGAAAAATGTCGATTTTGTTGGTTATCTAATTCTGTACTGCCACCCTTAAATTCGTCTTTTCATAAAAAAGTCGTGTTTTTTTCTTGAAAATTCAATTGTCTTCTAAAAAATTCATTTTTTACTGGAAAGTTTATCTATTTGGTTGTAAATCCAATATATTTCGACTTGAAATCTTAGAAATATGGTACCTATTAATGTTATTTAAAAAAGTGTATTCCCCTATTTTTTGAAAAATCACCTTATTTTACTTTTTACAATAAATGATTTAACTTTTGTTTCTCATAATTCTGTTGTTGATTCTCAGTGATGCGGAGTTACCGAAAGTGGATAAAAATGAAAGTAAGATAAAGCAAACAGAGATGGAAAGGCTGAAAAAATGGGAGAAGATGACGAAAAAGTGGGAAACTCCCGCAACTAAAGAGAAGCTACGGCGTAGGATATACAAGGGTATTCCGGATAGATTTCGAGGTCAGGTGTGGAGCCTATTGCTTGGAATAACAACTTTAAAGAAAGAACAGGCTGGTAAATATGAAGAAATGTTGCTACTAGCACGTCAGTGGTCTACAGAGATAAGACAAATCGACGCCGACGTAGCTAGGCAATATAGGGATCATATTAATTACAGGCAAGATCTTGAGATTCGTTTAAAAATATGGAATGTTCTAATTCTCAGAATACATGACGAAGAATGTATTACTTTTTACAGAGAGAGATATAGTATTAAACAGAAGTCTATGTTCTACGTCTTGGCGGCCTATAGTATGTACAATATGGAAGTTGGCTACTGCCAAGGTATGTCCGTCTTAGCTGGCTTACTCTTGCTCTACATGGACGAAGAAGACGCATTTTGGGGTCTTTCAGTGCTGCTCACGGACAAGAAGTACAGCATGCACGGTTAGTTACTTTCAATGTTTAATTTTATAAGTTTTGAAGTCGCACTAATTGATGCTCAAGTGTTAATTTATATGTTACAGGATTTTACGTAGACGGATTTCCAAAGTTGAATCGCTTTATAGAACACCATGACAAAGTAATGACCAAGTTCCTCCCAAAGTTGAAGCGAAAGCTCGACAAGTATGGATGCGACTCTATTCTCTATGCGTTAAAATGGTTCTTTGTCGTGTTTCAAGAAAGAGTAAGGATTTCACGTTTAAACGTTTCATGATTATATTTCATTATAAGCTTGGCAAGGCTCAGGTCGTGCTTTTTAAAAAATGATATTGAGTTTCTCATTTGGGAAAATAAATAAAAGGTACTAAAAACGTTTTTATACTCTCAAATATGTTAAACTACAATTCTTTTAAGAATTTTTCCAAATTTTTTGTTTGTATTTCCATAAATTGAATAGTAAAAGAGGTTAATAAAAAGTCAAAAAGAAGGAAAAGCCGTTTTTTTTATTCATTCACTTTTTTCTTCATTAAATTGAGCAGTACACAAACGTTCCTTTGTGCCTTTTATTTAATTTCCCGAATGGGAAACTCGATATCTCAATTCGTATAAACATAAGTTATTGCAAAAAAGTGTCGGTATGGTCAGAATCGTGTTCAAAGTTTTTATTTTTTCAAATTTCAAGCCTGAACAGTCGGAAATTTTTTAATCGAAAACGTTTAAAATTAATCAAATTCAATCACAGTCGTCACGCTCTCGCCTTTTTCAAAGAATGCTTCTTTCCTCCTTTTTGAAAAATAATCTTTTTTTGGTCGAAAATGTAACTGTTTTGTTGAACATTCACCTTCTTGGTTAGAAAATTCTTCCTTTAGGATTGCAAATTCCTCTTTTATCGTAGAAAAATAATATTTTTTGGTTGAAAATTCATCTTTCTTGGTTGAAAATTAACTTTTTTGTTGAAAATTTAGCTGTCTTCTAAAAAATTCGTCTTTTTTGCGTGAAAATTCAACCAGTTGGTTACAAGTTCATGTATTTTGTTGAAAATTTATCTATTTTGGTTGAACATTAATCTTTTTGGATAAAAAATTCGTCTTTATAGGTTGAAAATTCACCTTTTAAGGTGGAAAAATATTTTTTAGTTAAAAAGTAACTTTTTTGTTGAAAATTTAACTGTCTTTTAAACAATTCGTCTTTTTGGCATGAAAATTCATTTGATCAGAATCGGGTGCGCTACCCTCGAATTTCGGACATTTGATTGTATTTCGTGACTCTGAAAGGTCGTAAATCGACGAAAGAATGGAATATGACTGAGAAAATACATTCTACACTTGAATAATAATACAATTCCTACATTTATGACTTACTTTTAAGTTTAGAATATTTTTTCCAAAAATTCGTATGCAGTTGCAGTCCCATGTGGTAACCTTCCCGACGGCTGACATTTCCACCTGTCCTAGCAAGATACACTTTTAAAATGTTAATATTCAGACCTTTATAACTTACTTACTTTTACGTTTAGAGCATTTTCTCCAAAAAGTTGTCTGCACCCTTATGTCAAGAACTATATGTTAACCTTCCAGATATTTCCACCTATGTTAGCATGACCGCGACGTCATGCTAGAAAACTCTATTCCGCGAAATATTTGAGTCGTTTTTTGATTCTATTATATTGAGTTTTAGTTAGTAAATTGTCGTACGTCAACAAAAACGCTTGAAAGACACTTGAAAAATACTGACATGCTAACGGTCCGCGACTTTTTCATCTGCGCAAATCGGGGCCGTCTGAACCGTTTCCAATTGGAATGCATAGTATTGCGCAATCTCTGCATATGAGCACTATTGCGGTCGCTGTCCGCACCGCGATAGTTACTTCGTGAACGAAAAAGTGTAACGAACCGCTAAGGTTTCTATGTGGACAGTAAAGATTCAGGTTTACATACTAATCCGTACGGTCTCCGTCAGTGATCCAGAAACCGTAAACGTTACTGTGCGGACAGCGATTATTGCGGTCTTGATTGTCTAGAACTGCGGTTATGGCTGTTACGACAGATAGCATTACCGTTGACAGGCAGTCTTTCTTGTCATTTTTCCAGCGCGCGCATCGTTCTCATATTTATTTCGATTCAATTGATGGAAAACAAGTAAAAACAGTTCATATAATTGAGGTGTTCCTCGCACCAATGTTGTTTACACCTTCTTCGACTCGTTACTTGAAGATTGTAGTTTTTCCAGTTAAAAAATCGACGTGCACATTTTCTGAAATACATGATATTTTCATTACTTGAAAGAAATTTGTCATTAATATTGATAATATTCATTATACAACCATTATTATGCAGGTATAAAAACAGAAAATAAAATCTGCTACGTTCATCTGGAAATGTTCTGGAGTAACTTTCAAAACCAACTTAAAAAGTTGGTTAGCTAGTATAAAAGTTATAAAATCTATAATTCAGTGTCAGATAATTGAAACCGTTTCATTTACGGCTCTTAACAGCGTAGATTACAATACGTCGATGGAAGAATTGTGGTTCACATTATTAAAGCGATCTGTCGTAACAGCGATCACCGCGGTTCTACACCGCAATGATCGCTATCGGCACAGTAATGCTTACGGTTCCTCAATCTATGTCGTATGACCGTACGGATTACTGTGCAAACGCGAATTTCTTCTGTCCGCATAGCAACCTTAGCTGTTTCCTACGACTAAATTGAGAAGCAAATTGTGAATGCTGTCCGAATAGAGATTACTACTGTTCCGACAGCGACAGGTGCGGTATTTTTTTCTCCGTGTGGTGTTTTTCAGGCAAGAATCGCAACCGTCTCTCTCCCCTTGAGCTGAGAAACTGCGTGGCCAGCAGATCTAGGAATTACTAAGCCGCGAGTTACTACACTGAGAGTCAGGTGTATTTATCTGTATTATTATTATTGATAGTATTTATTGATTTCAAATGGACCTACGCTTTTCGGCACATGCGCAGTTGAAAAAGTTGCTTACAGGGGCCACATCGATACAAGGCCGG
The DNA here is from genome assembly GCA_932178445.1 of Andricus quercusramuli. Classification (NCBI taxonomy): domain Eukaryota; kingdom Metazoa; phylum Arthropoda; class Insecta; order Hymenoptera; family Cynipidae; genus Andricus; species Andricus quercusramuli. Next base: position 227,766 of record CAKNXH010000244.1, read on the forward strand.
GGCAGCCAATGAACTCGCTTGACAAAAAAACCTACCGACTCGCGGTACAGGTGGGGGCCCCTCCAGCGTTCAAATAGCTGGTCGTGTACGTTTCCAGGCCGTTCAAATAAGTGGAAGTTTACTGTATTTTGTTCAAAATTAATCTTTTTTGGTTGAAAATTGAACTATTTTGTTGAATATTAATCTTTTTGGATAGAAGATTCATCCTTATGGATTGAAAATTCATCTTTTATAGTAGAAAAATCATGTTTTTGTTAGAAATTCATCTTTCTTGATTCAAAATTAACTTTTTTGTACAAAATTAAACGTTTCAGGTTGACAGTTCAACTATCTTTTTAAAAAATCGTCTTTTTGGGTTAAAAATTCCACTATTTGTTTGGAGTTTAATCTTTTTTGTTTGGAAATTTTATCTTTTTGTAATGCAAATGTTCGGTTGAAAATTGTGTTTTTTTTTATAAATTCAACTACATATTTGACTGACAAATAATCTTTCGGGTTCAACAGTAAACTGTTTTCTAAACTATTCGACTTTTTAACTCGAAAACTCAACTGTTTTGTTGAAAATTTGGTTTAGGGTTGAAAATTCTATCACTTTCTGAAAAATGAAGTATATTTCGACTTAGGAATATTTATCTTAGGAATTTAAAGCGTTTCACATTGAATTCAATGTGCCTATATTAATTTAATTTGAAAGTATTTATTCCCCTATTTTCGTGAAAATCACCATATTTCCACTATTTCGAGAGAATTTTGGGCTGTGAAGTCTGAATGTTTAAGAAATCAATACTTTTATATTCAAATTATAGTCTCAAATTTAAAGCCTTAATTATTGAGTAATTTCAAGTTTAAAATGTTCAAAATGAATGTTCCTGAAGTTGAAAATTAATGTAAATTACAAACTTCTTTCATTTGAAATTAAACCTTGTTGACAAGTTTCACAGTTCAGATTGGAATTTTTCAAACCTATATCCAGATTTCTTCAAGCTAAATGACTATTGTCAAACAATTGTTTTAACTTTAAAGTTTATTTCGATTGTGTAAAGAATACTTGTTTAGTGAATTCCATGCGACTATCTTTGTAATCATGTGCGACTAATGCGTCTTTTTAAGCTTTCTAGTCGATCCGAGTCCTGGCTTTGGCTTTTTATTTATCGATAGCGCCATTATTTAAGATTGATGAAGATTATTTGCTTTTTTGCAGACACCTGTGAGTCTCGGTCTGAGGGTCTGGGATATTTTTCTTCTGGACGGAGATCGCGTACTGCCAGCGATGGCTTACACCGTTATGAAATTGCACAAACGCCCGTTGCTCGCAATGGAGGGCTTGGACGAGTTTTGCAATTATTTACAAATTAAGTTAGAAAAAGACTTTTCGTATGATGACGATGCCGTCATCACTGCCATGGAACGCAGTATGGAGGAACTCAAGCGAGCTAAATTGGACTACCCTGGACCTCCCTTGCCGCACGAATTGCCTCGACATCCTTTTGGCTCTTTTAAAGAGCCTTCTTTTACTAGCAAGGTATGTTAAATGTAATATAAATATAAACTTTTTTTCCAGATTATGGCTATCATTAACCTAGAGAAATAAGTAGATATATTGCCTGGTTCCAAATTCTTTCATTTCACCGTGATAGTTTGAAGTGGTTCTACCATCGGATTAGGAAACCTGGATGTATTCGGATTTGAAAGGCGGTAAATGTCTTTAGAAAACTTAAAAAATACAATTTGAATGAATTTATTGTATTTATTATATATTTTTATCACATAATATATTTTTAAAGCTTTTAAATTTCTAGTGACCGTAAAATGAAGGGCTGTACGTAATGAAAAAAGTATACAAGCTCGATTTTATGTAATTGAATATGCTTTTGAAAAAGTATATTTAACATTTATTTTCTTGAGAATATTATAATCGTATAAGGTTACTTTCTGATTTGATCTTTTTTTCCAAATACTAAATTATATCATATTTACTAATACTTAAATCATTCGTGATATTAGAACGAAATTGGAAGAGATTTTGAAGGGGAAAAAAACAGAATGTAGCTTCCGTTCTTTGTCGCGATAATTAAAACAGAATATCCATTACTTTTCAATTCTAATGTCAAATACGGTACCATGAATCTACATTTTTTGGGGGATCACTCACATACAATACACTGCTTGACCAGTAATCTATAAAATTCTACATCGTTGAATACTTCCAAAAAGTTTAGGAAGTTTATTAATAACTGTTTTAAGGGATTTAGAAAGAATTGAAAGCGTTTCAAAAGATTTTATGGAGTCTCCGAATATTCCGAAAAATTTGAAGGGAATCTAACCGAGCTCAAGGAATTTGCAAGACGTGGTTTCAAGGCATTCTGAAAGATTTAAAGGTATTCCAAAATTTAAACAGATTTTTCAAACCTTCTGAAACGGTTAAATGTTATTCTTATTTTTGAACTGTCCCTAATTTTAAGATAATTTTTTCAGTGAATGAGAGTTTTCGTTATGCTTAGTTCGATAATATTAAATTAAATTGTAAATTGCGGATGATACAATTTTTCCTAATGTCACAAGCATATTAAGCATAAACAAAATATATAAATTGAAATGTTTTTAAAATTGATAATATTCTTTTCGGAATGTAAAGTGTTTAAACTCCTTGTTTTCTTAAAAAAAAAATAGTATTTAAATATAGGGAAAATGATTTGGAGTATTTCTGATAATTTCGTAATAAGAAAGGTAACACGAAAGGTACACGTTAATAGTAGTTAATAATCATAATTTTATTTTTAACTTGTCAATAATTGACAAGAATTATTTGTTTAAACTTTTTCTCGGGTGAACCCGGTTTTTCGTCATAGCCACGGACTATGTCAAGTGACTGATGATATGAGGATGTTATAAGTTAATTTATTATGATTATCCTTACATAGCGGCCGTGAGTGTTGGAGGTAAAAACAGTCACCTCTGGATGCTTTTTTAGAGCTAGCATGTATCACGCCATAGGTTCTTAGTCGCTGGCTTCCTGATGGTCTAGCAAGTTTCTTACAATGCGACAGGTGTTTTACATTCCTTCATATTGCCTTTGCTTCATGCCTTAGTTCGCTATACTTATGGATGTTGGTTGTATAGGTTGCCTGCAAATTTTGGTTGAGTAGACAAGCAATGTCGATGATGTAGACTCTTCCACCTTTTTTTCCTCGCATCACGATGTCAGGTCGATTGGCTCGGATGTAATGATCAGTCTGGATAGTAACATCCCAATATAAGGTGTAATCTTCGTTTTCTGGAACGGGCATTGGAATGTATCTATAGAAAGGCATCCATTCTGTTAAGAGTCCTAGGTTTAGGGCAACTTGTTGATGTATAATGCCCGCCACATCATTATGTCTGTGCGTATATTCTCTTTGAGCCATTACGCGTCAACCATCAATAATGAGCTCGATGGATTCGTTGGTATCTCCACATAATCGGCACCGGTCAACTACGTCTTGATGTAACACGTGAAGGCCGAGGGATCAAAAGGGCCTAACTAACATTTTTTTCGAAATTGAGGTTTTTGCATTTTTGGATTCTTTGAACAAATCCCCATAACGAGATATAATGCAAAAAATTCAAAAAAAAAATTTCAACTTGAAAAGCGAAGGCAAAATGCGCCACGGGCCTAAGTCGAGGGGTATCGAGGGATCAAAACGGTCTAACTGCTTTTCCGAGGTTCTAGCATTTGGTGATGATATTTGAATCATCTCAGTGTGTCCGGATGTTACCGTAGGCTTCAAGGAAACAACCTGCGGTCGATAAATTTAATTTTTTTTTTTGGTTATGGTGCTCCTGTCATAACAAACGTCTTTGCGTGTTTGGTGTGTTCCGAGGATTACTCAAATTTGTAAGTATACGAATCAAAATTTTGGAAAAGTACAAACGGGGTGTCATAAAGGAAACCCTAACGAGCATTTTTGTTGTTTTGTTTTTTCGCTAGCGTTAAAATTGGCGGAGAATGCCGCGAAAATCTGACGCTCAGCGCGAATGCTTGGCGAGGAATATACGACTCGCAATTTGCAGATAGGCCCTTTTGATCCCTCGGTACCCCTCGAGGTAGGCCCCTGCTTATTTCGAAAGCTCATCACTTTTTTGGATTTAGACTCAATCAATTCAAACTTGGGGGATGAACGTAAAATGGTATCAACAATATATAATACAAATATCAACTTGATTCAATAATATATTTCGGAATGAAGACGTTTTTTCCCCGCCCTGTAAAATTATGAAATTGTCAGTTAGGCCCTTTTGATCCCTCGGCCTTCACGTGTTTGCGATAATTCCTGGTGCTTACAACCCTATCCTGAATCGCAATGACGAATCCTTCCGTTTCTGGATACAGGACTCTCTTCCTTAGCCAAATATTGGATGCCTCACTATCCACTTCATATTGATCTAACGTTTTGGGGTGTTCGCCGTGGATGGCTTTCTGTCCCCATTGCGTTTCTAATTCCTCTATGGTTTCTGCCCTGATCTTCAAGACCTCCTCTGAGGACAAATTCAAGGGCGTGTAGTCAAGATCCGCTTTACAGATCGTATTGTAAAGCGTAACATCTCGCTTGCTGTTATAATAGTCCCGCAACTGTATAACTTGTGACTCACACAGTTTCCTGACATCTACAATGCCCCTACCCCCTCTATTTTGTGGTAGAACTACCCTTTCTATCGCCGAATTACTGTGGTGCATTCGGTGTTTCGTCATTTCTACGCTGATGATTCTGTTTAATCGTTCGAGGTCCGTGTTCGACCATTTGATGAGCCCAAAGGAGTACGTGATAACAGGGATGGCATAGGTGTTGATTGCCCTGATCTTGTTTGCTGAGTTAAGAGAACTCTTCAGAACCAATCTGAGTCTTGTGGTGAAGGCAATCGTTAGGCTTTTCTTAACTATCGTTTGCTGAATACCCTTGGATTCGAGAATACCCAGGTATTTATATGACTCGCCCTCAGCCATTGCCTCGATGTCATTCACGAAATCGTTCTCTCGTTCTGCGGTCATCCATGTATACAAGATGGGTCTATTGATGACCATCCTCGTTATCATGTACTCTGAACCCATGAGACCTGTTATTTAGAGGTTTGCTCAGTGGGTTCAACGCTAAACAGAACAATAATGCTCATATAATGTTCATATGGTATATCCATTTTAATCGCCTCCTTGTTAGTTGAATCTCTGCTTCTGGCACTGTTTGTATTAGGCCAGGGATGTCCAACGCGAGGGCAAAAGAGTCAAAATCTGTCAGTTTGTGATCCCCTCTCTTACCACCTTCGTTGGGACCATATGGCGATGACAAAAATTTGAAAAATTCTCAAAAATAAGTATGTTGTCCCAAAATTGTAGTGCTTGGCACTGCTAACCCCAGTTATCGGCACATCTCGTCACCAGTGATTCGCACTACACTCACATAGCCCCTTAAAATTTCTGTAATTGCATTAAAACATTGGTTAAAAACAAATTGTGCATCTGAAAATATTAAATAATTTTTCTATCAGTAATTCTAAATTTAGTATTTTATAAATTCTGTTTTTGGACAAGCCAATATCTTTGACAGCAGCTATAAAGCTAAGCTATGTAACATGCATGTTTTTCTTTCCTCAGAGACACTCTCTGATGGGCATACATATGCCAATAAATACAATAAAAAACATTATAAATGTTACTAATTTTCTCAGTTCCTGCTTTAAACTAACAAAATCAATAAACAAATTCAAACATGGATTAAATCGTCCACCGATTAAATATGAAAACTTTTGATATTTATAATAACATAAATTCCTGCGTAAAATTTAAAAAATTGTACGATAATATTATTGAACATAATGTGCATGAGGATAATAAAATTCTATTTATAATTTAAATAAAAACAATATCTATCTATACCTAAAAGAATAAAATATGAACAAAATTTTGGAGGTTACGATTACCGGTATATATGGGTCATTCCATGTCAGATTTACAATCAAAATTTTGATTCACTTGAAATTTTTCTTCCTCATTCTAGAAAGGAAAAAAAATGACACGTATTTTTTTTGTTCAATATGATATGTAAATTTTCTAAGTTATTGATTTTTTTATTTTTTAAGTGCAAAAAATGTTTTTTTCAATACTGCTTCTAATATTCAACGAAGAGTATAGAATACATAAATAAAATATGCCATGGGATCTACTATTAAGTTCATTCTGTGACGAAAAATCAGAAACGGTATTTAGTACTTTCTATGCAACAATTAAGTAAACAAATGGAATTATCTCAAAAGGGACATGTTTGAATTGAATCATTTTTTGTGTAATTTGTTCGTTAAGTACACAGAATTATGTGTCAAAATTTGGGAGTGGACCGTTTAATACTTTTCGAGAAAACACTTTTTTTGTGTGACCGCTTGCTTGGAGCGTGCAACGGGAAGCATAGAGTCAAGCGCACTCAAACATTTGTAGGTGAGTCTACCATATTTCGATGAGGATTTTATGCAGTTTCCACAAATAAAAGTCGGTAAATACTAAAAAGTCTTTTGAGAAAGAAACACTGTTTAATTCGAAAGCAGTCATGCAATTTATTAACAATGTACTTTTACATCCAATACTTCCAAATAAATGAAAATTGAATTGTTGTCAGTCTTGCGGTTTTTTTTTACTTTTTTCGAGAATTTCTTTTTTTCAAATATGCAGCTGAAAAGCTGACGGTTTGAAAATTTAGACAACGAGAATAAGCTCTGATTTGCAGTTGACGATTCGTAACTGGTTACGAATATAAGGAAGACTTTGATCGAACTGCGATATGGCATTTTCAAGCCACAGCTCATGGTAAGGGTCCCTGATAACGACACCATTGCAACTCTACGAATGGGCTCATCGCGATTCTCCGTTATCAAATATCTCTGTTGCCTACAGAACTGAAGAATCTTACAACGAAGCAGCTAATTTTTTGAAAAAACGTTTCGATGAGTGTAAAACGATACCAGGTACGCAAAAAATACACTGTGTTGAACCAGTTACGAATCGTCAACTGCAAATCAGAGCTTATTCTCGTTTTCCAAATTTTCAAACCGTCAGCTTTTCAGCTGCATATTTGAAAAAAAGAAATTCTCGAAAAAAGTAAAAAAAAACCGCAAGACTGACAACAATTCAATTTTCATTTATTTGGAAGTATTGGATGTAAAAGTACATTGTTAATAAATTGCATGACTGCTTTCGAATTAAACAGTGTTTCTTTCTCAAAAGACTTTTTAGTATTTATCGACTTTTATTTGTGGAAACTGCATAAAATCCTCATCGAAATATGGTAGACTCACCTACAAATGTTTGAGTGCGCTTGACTCTATGCTTCCCGTTGCACGCTCCAAGCAAGCGGTCACACAAAAAAATTGTTTTCTCGAAAAGTATTAAACGGTCCACTTCCAAATTTTGGCACATAGTTCTGTGTACTTAACGAACAAATTACACAAGAAATGATTCAATTCAAGCATGTCCCTTTTGAGATAATTCCATTTGTTTACTTAATTATTGCATAGAAAGTACTAAATACCGTTTCTGATTTTTCGTCAAAGCATGAACTTAATAGTAGATCCCATGGCATATTTTATTTATGTATTCTATACTCTTCGTTGAATATTAGAAGCAGTATTGAAAAAAACATTTTTTGCACTTAAAAAATAAAAAAATCAATAACTTAGAAAATTTACATATCATATTGAACAAAAAAAATACGTGTCATTTTTTTTCCTTTTTAGAATGAGGAAAAAAAATTTGAAGTGAATCAAAATTTTGATTGTAAATCTGACATGGAATGACCCATATATAACAGCTTCATTTATTACAATTTTTATCTACTTTTTTGTCTACCTAATAACGACTTTTGTCGTTTCGACACATTTAACACTTCATTTCATGAGAAATACGTGAAATGCTTCATGTCAACTAGCCAATAAACAAAACCATTATTACCGAGGTTTAATTCTTATTTTTGTTGAATTTTAAATATTTCTTTGAAATACCTACAGAAAGTCAAACAGATTTTTTTGTTTCTAACGTAGCTATAACAAAAATAAAAAAATTTCGCCAGCTAAAGAGTTTTTTTTGAAAATCCGATATATTCTTGGCGCCCTAGAAATTAAAGAGAATTAAATATTTTACACTTCAATTTGACATTATTTTGCATACATTGTGTATATCGTTATGCGCAAAAATGATAGTAGAATTAAAATCTCAGTAAAATACGATAAATGTTCGCATTTTCTTAATATTCAATAAAAATTAGAGGGGGTGCCAAAAATCGGCGCAGTGCCAACCACTAGTGCCCTTACCCTGTATGTATTTACTATCTTATTTCATATATCTACCTTTTTAAGCATGTGTTTAACTATAAAGCTGATGGGTTAATATTGAATCTTACAATTAGAATAAACTCTAAATTTTGTGAATTTTTTCAACTTGAAAAACATAGTTAGGAACATTGATGTACACAATTTTGAAATATGACACGAACATATGTAGTTTCACATATAACAATATGATTGCAGTAGGCCAAAATTAATAGCTTTAGAAATAAGGGTGGCTGCAGATCAGGGAAAACGTTAAAATCAGAGAATTTTGTGGCGCAGGGAAAGTCATGAAAAACTGGAAAACTTTAAGTAACTGTCAAGAGTAATAAATAAAAAGATTATAAATGCAGACTTAACTTGAAATGTTTAATATTTTGTTGACTATTCAACTATATTGTTAAAAATCATCTTATTTAGTCGAAGATTGAACTGTTTTGTTGAGCATTCGTTTTTTCGTTTGAAAATTCAACTATTTTAATAGAAATTTCATATTTCGATTAAAATTGCAACTGTTTGGTCGAGAAGTATTCACTATTTTATTGAAAATTCATATTTTTTGGTTGAATTCAATTGTTTTTTTAATATTTTTTTCATTAAAATCTTTCTTATTTGAAATATCAAATATTACATATTTCGTTGAGAATTCACCTTTTTTGGTTAAAAATCAACTGCTTAATTGAAATTTGAATTACATTTTTAAAAATTCATGTTTTTGTTGTTGAAGATTCATCATTTTATTGTTAGTTCAAAATTCGTCTCTTGGGTTGAAAATTCAATTTTTGGAAAATTTATCTAATTGGTTCAAAGTTAAACTATTTTGTACCATATTGAAAATTCAACTGTCTTCTAAAAAACTCATCTTTTTGGCATGAAAATGTATCTACTTGGTTGAAAATTCAACTATTTGGTCAAAAGTTCAACTATTTTGTTGAAAAATAATTTTTTTTAAATCTGAAATTGTAAGTATTCCGTTTTTGGTAACAAATATATTCTTATCTTTATAAGTTGCAAATCCAACTATTTGGGTAAAAATTCATGTATTTTGTTGAAAAATTGTGTTTTTTAGTAGAAAATTAATCTTTTTGGCAGAAAATTCAACTGTTCTGTTGAACATTCATCTTTTTGGATAGAAATGTCATCTTTTTCAGTAGAGGGGTCATCTTACTTGGTTGAAAATGAACTTTTTTGTTTCAAATTCGACTTTCAGGGTTGATTCACCAGGCTTCTAAAAAATGCGACTTTTTCACTAGAAAATTTAACTATTTGGTTCTAAATGTAGCTATGTGGTTCTAAATGCAACTGTTTGGTTAAAAATTAATTTTTTTCTGTTGAAAACTCATCTTTCTTGATTGAAAATGAACTTTTATGTTAAAAATTCATCTTTTCGGGTCTAAAAGTCAATTGTTCTCTATAGTATTCGTAATTTTCCCTTAAAAGTTGAAAACCTAACTCTTTTTTTGAAAATTTGTCTTTTTCGTATCAAAAATTCATCTCTTTTGGTAAAAAAATCTTTTTTGATTAAAAATTCACTATTTTGTTGAAAGTGCAATATATTTATACTGGAAACCTTAGAATTTTAAAGCGTTTTACCATCTAAATTATTATTTTTTAAGAATTTATTCCCCTATTTTCGTGAAAAGTCACTCAATGTCCCATTTTTTGAGAGCATTCTGGTCTGAGAAGTCGAACAATATTACAAAATTAGAATTACTAGAATTAGAAATCAGAGAAAAGTCAAGGAATTTTGAAAATGATGTTTTTTGGCCACCCTGGAATGTATAAATTTTAAGTTTTTATTTCTGATAGTCACTTATTCTGCAAAATTTGTTTTGAATATACACAGTATCCTTGAGAATTGAGATAATCTTATCAAAGCGTTTTTAATGTATATTATTTAATTTTTGAAGGTGGGAAGACGTGCCGAAGAGTTCAGCGAGGCTCAGCAAGTGACTCGCGAGTCGACGGTGCAGCGGAGGGACATGGCTGTAATCGAGGAAAATAGGGAATCCTCGACGCCCGTGGAGCCGGCCAACTGCGGTAGCCTTGGTGGTGAGTTGACCACTCGCAGTCGTGACATACACGCTAACACTAGTGCTAGAACTAGCGATGCATTTAGTAGCGAGAGTTCAAGTTCAGAAGACAGTCTCAGTAACAGTTCTGATTCCAACATGAATGTACTTATTTACAATACAAGACTCTGAACGGTTTCCCGCACGTTCATAAATTCTAGACATAAGGTGGGATTGCTCAAAAATCAGATATATTCGCATTTAACGTTACTCATAAGTCATGTCTATTCTTTTACTCGATATTGACAACCCTTTAAATCTCTACTAGATTATTAGAGGAAAGGAGCTTACAATTAGTAGATAGAAGTAAACTGAAGAGCCAAGCTCTTTAATTTGAATAATCTTTTTATCGACGGCATGCCTGAGGTTATTAACTCTTGAGTGTACACAATTTTTTAAATTTAGTTTTGAAGTTCATCTTTGATTAAATTCATGTGTTAAGCAGCTAAGCTGTTAACCGTGTCCATGACTTTCTTCGCCATAGGTGAATGCACATTGCATGACTGTCAAATCGACATTTTTTTATCACAGTTGATAAGACCTAATCTTTGTGTAACTTAACGATGTGATATGTTATAATATTAATAAAGAAATATACAATTTTTGCATAAACTCTTCTATAATTGGGTGTAAAGTAGCCTTTAGGAGGTCAAACTATACTCGACTCGACAATTTCACAATTCACATCCCTCGTGAATGTTTCCTTTTCCGCATCAGTCCTATTGTCCAGAATTTAATCACAGTCTTGTTTAACAATACGAACTTGCTTCCCCCTTACATGCATGTGTGTGTTCTTAATTGCAAAATTCGATATTCAACACGTAACACTGGACATTACATTCTCACTGTATTTAGAGGAGCGGCGGCTAATGTGGCGCGTTTGAATTTTTGAATATTAACGCATTTTCTGCTTGTGGAGGTAGTTTTGTTAGATGTATATATGTTTTCAACGTTACATTATTGAAAAATTGGGATAATTAAATTAATTGCCTGATTTTTATGACGAAAAGTCAGTTTTGGTTCTTCCGCTTGTATGGTAAGAGTATAGCTAAAAACAAGTAAAAAATTACAGAAGTTTCGTGTAAACTTATACAATTTTTTGGAAATATACTGTTCCGAGTTTCTTGAATGCTTTAAAGTTTAACATTTGGAGTAGAATTGATATTATTATTATTAATAAAATTATATATTATTAAGTCCTAATATTATAGCGTAATATAAACGATTGTTTAAAAAGTTTCCCCATTGATAATTATTTAAATATATCCTTCATTATGTTATTTTTAATATTGGTGAGTCATTCTGCACTGTTAACAAAAAATTTTTTTCTTGACGTTTCAGCAGATATAACCCTCAAATTATTGTGAGACATTCTGCACTGTTAAAAAAACATTTTTTCTTCAAATTTTGGCAGACATAATCCTTCTAATATGTTAATAATATTAAACGTAAATATATTTATCTTATTTTTATTAAATTTGACAAATCTTTCTTCATTATTTGTTTTTTATTCAATAATTATAAATTGAAATCGAAACGCACCGCATTATCAAACAAGGTAGGACAACTTGGCGCAGATGCACTTTTTGGAAAACACATTAATTAACTGTTTTAATGAACTTAATCAAATTATCTCCATGCATAGAGCATTGGTAAGATATTGGCATAAACAAAATATATTTTATTACAACATTTTACTTTATATTTTAATTTTAATCGTGTATTTTCTCTTATGTGTACCGCATTCACCGCCGATCCCCTATATTTCTTTCGTATGTAAGAAAGCTTTTTGTTGTTATATCATAATAACGAGAGGTGGTCTTTTTTAAGAGCAAATCGAAGAGTGTGTGGAATGGATAATTAAAATTAATTTTATCCTAATCAATGTTATTTGAAGTTGTAATATATCCTACTAATTGATACGCAAAAGTTTGAATTCAAAATATTTCGATGGTATTACTTTACTGGAAGCACGTTGAACAATATTACACATAAATCTCAAGATATGATTTGAAATGGTTGAAGTGACTTATTTAACTTTTTTATATTAAGCCTTTTTAACTAATGGAAATTTTCTTCATTTGTAATTTTTTATAGTCCTTTATATAATTATATCCATGAGAGTTTTTTCTATTTTCAAGCAACTCTGAAGTCTTCTGAAGTTTTCAGTTAAGTGAAATATAAAATAGGGGAGGCCGCCCTACAGTAGATAATGATCCTACAGTAGATAATCATTAATTTGAAATACTAATGCGTACAAAATCATTATTTCAATCTAATTAATAGCTAATTGTAAGACATGATACGTGGTAATATATTAAAATTAAAATGGATTGTTTTAGTTATAGTTGTGCTTGAAAATAATGATTATCTACTGTAGGATCATGATCTACTGTAGGATGGTCTCCCCTAATCTTCATTTTAATGTTACATTTCAAACATACTTTCATCATTTTCGTTAAATATTGTAAATTAGAAACTGCAAACAAATTTGTAATCATCATTGCTTTTATTATTTCTTTTGTATAATGTAAAATTCTCTTTTCAAAATTTCGAAAATCAACAGTTTTCTAGTGATTCTGAATTGTTGAGAAGTGCTTATTTATTTCTATACTATCACCAAAGTTTCAAATACCAACAAATAAAATAAAAGCCATTGAATCATCTTTTCGTTTCATAAAATGTTATCTTTTGACCGAAAAGAATTTTCTACGAATTTTACTAATTTTGATCAAACTTTTCAAACCCTTCAAAACTTCAAACCAAGAATTTAAACTTTTTGAACATATAAGGATGATTGCCAAAAAGTTGTCCATTTTAGACTTTGAGATTTTGAAAAACAAAAAGTTTCCAAGCGATATACGACTATGATAAAATGAAAAAACGTCGAAAGTCTTTTATAATTATAAATCTATTTTTAGAAATATTACGTAAAAGTAGTGATCATTACTTAATGTTATTTGGAATTAAAGTTGATAAATCGTTTTTTAACTATACTAAAATCTTCCTAAGTATAAAATTAACAATTTTAGC
>CAKNXH010000244.1:241613-259447 GCA_932178445.1 Andricus quercusramuli
TTATTTATATATATATATATATATATATATATATATATAATTATAATAAAAACGAAGTCGTCTAAAAGTTTAAAATCTAACTAAATTGTGCTATGATGTAATCACTTTACTGAGATATTTGTAGAAAAAGTATGTTATTCAAAAGAAAAGTGGAAAATGTCTGGGACTAACTGTTGTCAACTTTTTGGTAATCAACCCTGTGTAAATTTATTGACGTATATTATGGGCACGAAGAAACAAGTATCGGAAAAAATATGTGATTAGACTTTCAAGAGTAACTGCAATATTATTATTGATGGTATCGTTTATAAAAGAAAAGGTTCCTTTTAATCCAATATAAAAAATTATTAGTTATTTGTTTATAACATTTTTTAAACCATATTTCTGCCACTAACAATTATTTCGTTTTATATTGGACATGGTCTAGTTGAAGATAATCTTTTTCATGAGTAAGGTAAAAGGCGATAAGAAAATTAGATTCGTCAAATAAAAAATTTGTTAAATAAATCATTTTTGTAGGTTTTTAATTTATTTATGGACAGTAATCTTTTTTTCAAACAATAGCATCAATAACAATATAGCAATTAATAAAAGTATAAATAATTTTTGTTCGAGACCTGTTTTTTCGTGTCCATAATGGGTTAAAACATAGAAACTCCAATGAAATGTTTCTTACTTCCAAACTAAGAAGTTTGATTCTTAATATATAATGTTTTTGAAAAGTCTGATATACTTGAAGTTTGAAAGGATGTTGGTAAAATACTTATTTCCATTCCCCAAGGGTGTTGCAAGAGGTGCTACCAACAAACTCTCCTGTGTGAAGGCACCTTTTTCACTTGAAATCAGGAAAACTTGTAGTCTTTGTTATTTTGCAATTAATACTAAGTTTTCAAAAAGTTTTTCTGCATTTAGAAAATAGTTCTCTCTGCAGTATTTGCCATTTCAAGAACCCTCATGGCCACCTCTAAAATAGCTTTTCTTTGTTTGAAAAAAAGGGGTTTCGTGATCTAAGGCTAAAACGGGTGCCTTCACACAGAAGAGTCTTTAGAAGACCTGTTTTGGAACTCCCGTAAAACTCTAAACTCTCTCTTATACTTGTTTTTTTGTCGCAGTTCTCGAACACTAGTCACCCCTGATAAAAAGTGTACAGTGTCGTGGTATAATGTAAATTTATGTATGTGTGCAGGAAGCAAGTTCTCCTTCGATCCGAGTCTAGACGATGGGCCATCACCTAACGGGTCACGTCGATCCTTAGCGGATACATCCGTTACTTCCACGGCAGATCTCTCTGTATTCAGTTCGGCGACACGCTCGCAGGCCCTCGACAATAGCCTTGACACTCAGAGCAATGTATCTGATGGTAGTTCAGGTAGCGGTGGTTTGCCGACTCCTCGTGCGTCGTCTCATCAGCCCAGTCCGGACGTCGTTAGAATATACGTGCCCTACACGTCTCCCACTCCAGCTTCGTATAAGGACGATCTTCTTCGTACTCTACCTCGCTCGTTAGAGACTAACAAAATTCGCATTCGCGTCGATCCGGATCAGACGCCCGTCGTAGAAAGTATCAAGCCTTTCGCTCTAGAGAGTCCGGAACTCGAGTTAGATCTCAAGTAACTTGTTAAATCCTTGAAAGGTATTCCAAATTGTTATGAGGGCCTTTGCTTCAATCCTTCCCGTCCTTCCCTTGTACCTTGTCTCTTGCATTTACTAGGACATTTTCTGTAAATTCAGAGTTCTTATTCCACATTCGCGAGCAATGTTACATTTTTGATAGAAAAGTTCCCTTCTTGAGAGTCTTCATCCTTGCAATGAACAGGGTGAATGGAACAAAAAGGGTTAATTGATCATACGCAGTTAAGAAAGTACTAAGTCGTTGGTGTCACTTTAAAAGAATCTAATCCAGATGACACAAGGTTTCATTTCTGAGAGGGTGTTAGTGTGCCTAATTTCAAAGTGACGCCAACAAGTTGTGTCCTGTTGTTTGAACAGATTGAAAAGAAAGTAATAACATGTACTATTTAATTTTTTTTTTTCATAAATTAAACGAAAGTTTCAGAAATAGTCTTGGGTCTTTTATTTTTAAATCCTTAAAAGTCAAATTCTAAATTTATTAGATTACACATTGAAATGTATACGATTTATGGATTTTTATTTTCCTTTCCTTATTGTAGAGGATTGCAGTCCTGAAATTCAATAAAAAATATTTTCAACTTACGCGAAAAGAGAAAGTCGACATTACTTATTTTCAGAAGAGAATTCTATGTCTTCTAGTGAAGTTGATACTGTTGAAACTCATTGTACAATTTATAATCTCCTATTGTTCCATCCACTCGTGATTTCAAGTAGAGAAATTTGTTCACAAGATGTCTATAGACGACGGGACTACAGTTGTAATATAGATGCCTGGAAGATTTGCGGAGTCCGTGTATTATTGTTCAATTATTCCTGGGCGATTGGGTCCGTCTAGTGAGAATTTTAAATTCAATATCAACAACTTAATGTCTCAAAAGTTAGAAACGCATTTCCAGAGCTTCAAAATAGTTAAGTAGTTATATTTTTGTCAGTGGAAAATCCAGTAACCATTTAACCCAGACTGGAATATACGAATCTTACTTTACTGATTGAAAAAAATAAAAAAAAGGAAACCCAGAAGTTAAAAATTGCTTCGGGCGCTTAGAATTCGAAAATTATTAATTTAAGAACAAATAAGTATTTTGCTGTTGAAAAATGTCATGTTAAGCGATTTCGAGTAAAATATCCAAAAGCCAGGCTTTAAAATGGATAAAATCATAAATTTTGGAAATACGTAAAAACATGAATTGTGTTCGATTGTGCTTGTTGAAACATTTTTTGTCTGTTTAAAAATCCATTCGAATCAATATTTGACTTTAACAAAAATCACAAGGTTAATCTTAATCTTTGTTTTTTTTCAATTAGGTAAACTTTCGTGCTTTACATGTGTTTTTTCTAAAAGGAAAACGCTTGTTCAGACGAACACAACCTAATCTATAACAATTTTTGGTTTTTATTCAATTGTGGCCCCTTTCAAATTTTTTCCAGAACCGGATGATCTAAGGTAAATGTCCGAGTAATCGTGACGGTCCCAGTAATCGTGAAAATTGGTTATAGTTTGAATATATTGTTACAAAAATGTGTTAAAAGTAACATTTAATGATGAAACTCACTTATTTTTAGCATTTTATAATAGCAAATAGAAATTACATTCATTCAAATAAAATAAAAAGCAAGAAAATTGGCATCACGATTACTGGGACTAGGGTCACGATTACTGGGACGTTTACCTTAACTATAAAATTCTAAAAAAAGAAGGTTTTCTAAATCGCAACAATTGTTCAAGTTGTGAAAAAAATTGTTGCGACACAGAATAGCTAAGTCAAATAGAATTCAGTACAACTGTTTTTCAAAATTTCAAAGATGCGTTTTTAACTATCACGATATACTAGCTGAAGTACAATGCTCCCACAAATAAGATTTAAGGATGCAAAAAATGCGTCTAAAGTTCGTTGTAAGTAATTTCAGATTCTCAGCAATTTATTATTAAATTAAAAATTGAAGATGCGACAGTATGAGTTTCTTGCCTTGTTAGCAAATTAAAAATAAAT
Source organism: Andricus quercusramuli (assembly GCA_932178445.1). NCBI lineage: Eukaryota > Metazoa > Arthropoda > Insecta > Hymenoptera > Cynipidae > Andricus > Andricus quercusramuli. Next base: position 245,237 of record CAKNXH010000244.1, read on the forward strand.
TGAAGTACAGGTCATTAACTTTAAGGTGGTGGAAGTGGAAATTGCTTACAACCAACTCTACTCGTTTGCTTTTTGCCCTTCGCTTTAGCCGACGACAGCGAACAATCCTCATACGAGGAGGACTGCGCCTACAATACTCATATATGATATGTGCACATATACATGTAGATACGCATGTACATACGGCATATGTGTATATAAATGAAGGGTAAAAAGGACAAAGGGTCCGACCGTTCAAATATGTATGTACATGTCTACCAATTTATTTTGTGAATATTGCGTTCTGACGTGTCATTGTGTACAAGTAGAGCAGAGAATTTAAATAATTCTTGTTAGATTCTAAACTAGAGTCGACTAACGTAACGAGTTAGGACGTTTAAAAAATCTTTTTTTAATTTGAACTCTCACTCCCACAAAAGTCCTGATGAAAAGAAATGTATCTTATTTCTTTAGACCAAAAAATGAGGATATGTTTTTTTATTGTAAAAAATTCATTGGTTACTAGGCGTACAATATTTCTTTAGTTGTGAGATCCATCTTTTTATTTAATGTGTAATAATTCGTAATTAATAAGAGTCTAATATTAAGTATATAAAAAATAGTTATTTTTTATTAAAATTTTTGGGAGGAGAGCACAGATTAGGAAATTATTTTTGGACGAGTCTGTTAATATTGAGAGCATATGTTTGTAATTATCAAACACAAAGATATTTTGTTTAAAAGAGAATCTCAATGCATGAACTTTCAACTAGGTGATAATCATATTCCATTTCTCTGATTTCTCAATGTACCCAATTTTCAGTTCACCGGAGTTCATTTAACATATCTACTATCATTTGTACTGCCGTAATCGATATAATTAGTATAAAAATCTCGTATATTCTCTTTGAAGTTAGGGTTTTAAAGTAGAAAAGAGACGTTGAATCTGTTAAATCTGGCGTCATATCGTACTGACATGATATTACAATTACACTAGAATTAGAAAAAGCAGTTGTGCACCGATAGTCGTAACAGTACACCTAAAGTTGGCTTGAAACTTGGTGGAACCCAATTTTTTTTAACATCAGCATAATGTCTTTTTGAAATAAATCTAATTTACTATTTCTTTTTAATTTTTAAGACACGTTTCTCATTTTTTCGAAATTCGCAAAAAAGTATTATAAAAGTTGAAAATTAACGTGACGACAGTTTTCCCGAGAATCAACAATCTTGGGTTTTCTAAATAAATATGCGAGATATTTTTGAAGATTTCTAAACAAAATATGCACAGCAAGTTTCATGCTTTCTTAACAATTGGAGCCTAAGTTGGCCAATTTTCGTTGTACTGTAGCCACTATGAACTAAATTCAAAACTTGCTAAATGTCGAACCAATTAGAAAGCTGATTTGTCAATCTGATCAATTATAATTATAATATTCTTTCTCAGTTTTTTTAAGGTGTCTAGCCAGTTTTCCAAGTACTGATATTTATTGCTGATGATGTAGATACAATACGCTTTATACTTGTACGGAGTTATTTGAAAAAATGCATTTAAGTTCGGAAAATTATAAGTTTCTTCGAGCTTCTTTGTGAAAATCTGTTTTCCATGAACGATTTGTTCGTTATAGTACGATAGATATTTTTTATTTAAAATTAAAATGAATGCATAAATGTACATTCCTTTAATTATAAGTATTATTAGGTACGCCTGCTGTAGTATTTGAAATCAAAGAGCCTTAATTTTTCTATTTCTTTCTATCGCAGAGTATTATATTTGATTCTGGCGTTGTAAATAAATTTGATAAATACAAAATAATTAAACTAGCGAATATTATCTTATCAGTTTTTGTATTGCCTCTAAAAATATGGATTTTATTTCTGTCAGATTGCGACTCTATATGTATAGTGACGTGGACTGAGAGAATGCTGGTATTTAATTATTTAAATAATTAGAGGGATTGAGAAAGAGTTAATATATTTGCTCAAGGAAAGTGCGAGTGTGTGGAGCAAAAAGGTCTTACGCATATTTTATAAAGTTATGATTTCGAAGCAGTAACAATAAATTGCAGCCACATCGAATTCTTGACTTTCTGAATTGTTTTCCCGTTCCTGACGATTTTAGTTAATTTATTTATAGCCATTTCAGACATTTTCAGATTTAGTTCAGCAAATACTGGCGATTTTCAAGGATTGGTTACTCAACAGGGCGGTCGCAAGTCAGGGAAAACCTGGAATTCAGAGAAAAGTCAGGGCATTTTTTCGGTCAGAAAAAGTCAGGGATTTTGAAAAAAAAAAAATGCAAAACTCAGGGAATTTCTGAAATAAGCTATTTTCAACAACAATCAGGACTTCCACCCAGTCACTTTTAATCACTTATTTCTTAAATCAATTTTTAGTCACTTCAAATATAAAGTCACTATAGTCACTTTTTCAAATAAAAATGTCACTTTTCTTTCAATAAATTAACCTATCCGCTAACCAATATTGAATTCAGGTTCAACTGTCTCTGAATTTTCTTGAATTCTTTTGAAATATTTTAATGTATTTTAAAAGATTCCAATACAGCTTTGAGAGATTTAAACATTTGCAAGGAGTTTCTAAGGATTTGAATGATTTTAAGGGATTACAAAAAATGTATGGGGTTTTGAAGAATTCACTAGAATTTCGGAAGATATGGAACGATTTTATAGAATCTATAAGGTTTTAGGATATTCTAAAACATTCCAAGAAATTTTATCAGATTTCTGAAGCTTTCAATGATTTTTAAGGATTTTAAAAGCCCCCAAGGTATGTTAATCAGTTTTCAAGGATTCCAGGAAACATCAGATTTCATGTAATTTTACGGAATTTTTGTATTTGATTGAATTTCAAAGAATTTAGCCACAAAAATTGAGGGATTTAGTAGGATTTCAAAATTTTTCAAATATTCCAAGAAATTCTTAATTGATTTCAGTAATTTAATGAGATTTACAAGGATTAAAAATAGTTTAGGGTAAATTAAAAGATTCCAAGGCATTTTAGAGAATGTAAAAAAGTTTCAAGGGATTTAAAAAAATTTGAAATATAATAGGAAATTTTAAAAGGTACCAAGTAATTTTTTATTGGTTTCAATCATTTGAATGGGTTTCAAAGGATTACAAATATTTGGTGAAATGTTAAAACAGTCAAGCCTTCTTTAACTGATTTCAATAATTAGAATGGATTATTAAGATTCTAAAATATTTTAGGGTATTGTTTAAAATTCCAAGGTATTTTCAAAGCTTTGAAAATTTTCATCTGTTTTGAATTTTTTTTAAACATTTAAGAGTATTTTTAAGCATTACAAGGAATTTTTTCGAACTCCTAATTTTCAACTGATTTCAGTAATGTAATGAGATTGGAAAGAATTAAAAATATTGTAGGGTATTTCAAAAGAATCTAAGGCATTTTCGATAATTTTAAAGGGTTAATAATAATAACAAAATATTTGAAATATATCAGGGAATTTTAAAGGATTCCAAGGAATTTTTAATTGGTTTCAATAATTTAATGGGATTTCGAAGAATTTTAAAGATTTTAGGGTATTTTTTAAATTTTAATGGAATTTTTACGAGCTTTAAAAAATTTCAAGGGATTTTACAATATTGGGAATGATTAGAAATATTTTATGGCATTTTAAAAGATTCCAAGGAATTTTCCATTGATTTCGGTAATTTGAAGGGTTTTCGAAGAATTTTTAAGATTTCAGTATATTGTTTAAAATTCCAAGAAATTTTTAAGAGCTTCAAAACACCTTTAGGGTTTTGATTTTTTCTTTAATTTAAGGGAATTTTAAAATATATTGATGAATTTAATAAAATTCAGTCAAAAGAATTGAGTGGTTTCGCAGGATCTTAAAGATTTTCAAATATTTCAAGATATGGCCAAAGATTTTAAAGATTTAAGAGTATTTTTAAATTCTTCAAGGAATTTCCAATTGATTTCAATCATTTAAAGGGATTTTGAAGAATTTTAAAGATTTTAAAGTATTTTTATAAATTCCAAGGAATTTTCATGAACTTTAATAAATTGAATGGGATTTTAAAAGATTGGAAAGGATTAGAAATATTTTAAGGTATTTGAAATGATTCCAAGGCTGCTTGGAGAATTTTAAAAAGTTTCAAGGGATTTAAAAAGATGTCAAATGATTTGATATATTTTAGGGGATTTTAAAATATTCCAATGAATGTTTATTTGTTTTCAATAATTTAAAAGGATTTCAAAGGATTGGAAATATTTTAGGGCATTTAAAAAATTCCAAAGCATTTAAAACTTTTCAAGAGATTTCCAAGAATTTAAAGGGAATTTCATGCGGCTTTAAAGAATTTTCTAGAATTTTGGATTAGGGGAAACCACCCTACAGTAGATAATGATTTACAGTAGATAATCCTAATTAATTGGAAAACTGACAACAAATGTTCATTACTTTTGTTATTATAAAGTTTCAGCAAGGATACTATATCTTCTGACGAACTTTTATTGAAATTTTATAATTAATTAATGCGTGAGAGCAAAAAATTTATTTTTAACCTGAAGAAAAAAAAATTCACCTCTTCTTTATTCATACTTTTTAACTTAATGACACATTTTCATGACATATTTGTACACTAGAATCAAAGCTTAAAGTTTAATGAACAATATTTATAAATACAAAGTGGTTTTTCTTCAATATTTATAAATATTTAAGGACATTTTATTGGATATTACATTTTCCAACAGTAGATAACCAACAGTAGATAATCGGAAAATTACGAGAAATGTCTCTGTCAAAATTGGCAGCTCTGCGCCTGTCTCGCAGTTGTTTTAAATTAAAGGTTGTGTTTGTTTGTTTATTTTGATTTGTAAAGTATTTAAATTCAAATTATTTCAAATGATAAACTAAGAAAATAATGTAAACTATTATTTATTAAAAAGATCATAAATTTTAATTGTCTTTCAAGGAGCCTTTCGGAAAAGATATAATTTTTTGGATTAAGGTACGTAAAAAAGCTGCACTTTTCTGTCATCGCAAGTCAGGTTAAATTGTATGAAGATTGAACATCTTGTACCAATCGCACCAACCTTACGAAATATCAGAGATAAAGAAATGTCAATAATTTAAACTTTTGCGTTTTTTGTAAAATAATCGTAGTTTCAACTATTATTTACTCAATAAATTGATTTTAATTGTAAGTATACTAATGATAAATTATAATTATCCAGAATTGAGTATTCTAACTTGCCCAGGAGCAATACCAGAAACGATTATCTATTGATGGACAAAGGTGTCAAAATCGTACCCTTGACCTGATCTAATAAAAATGTTTAATACAGCTAATTAATTAATTTCGTGATATTTTTTTCTACAAGAATACTTAATTGAATATGTAAGCTTTATTTAACAATGATCATCTTTCTTTATTTTTGGAAACTGATGCAGTTAAATGCTGTTGATTTTTTTCCTATCTACTGTAGGGTGGTTTCCCCTACATATGGAATGTTTTCAGTGATTTTAAGGGATTTAAAAAGCTTTATAGGTAGTTTATTACATTTTCCAGGATCTCAGGAAGTATCATATTTCATAGAATTTCACGGGATTTTGTAATGCTTTAATGGATTAAAAATTTATTAACATGATTCAGTTTCTGTTTAAATCATCCTGAAGTCTTTCAGACTGACCTTGAATTCTTAAGCATTTCATCAAATTTTTTTGAATTCCCTTGATTGTTTCGAAAGGCTGAATTCAATCAATTTTTTCATATTTCTAAATTGTTTTCAATTCATTTTTCATGCTTTTTTGTGCATTTCATCAAATTCTTCTCATTCCCCTTCCATTCCTCTAAAATTCGCATCAATTTTTACTGAGATCAATGGAATTTTATTGGACTTCAGGGGTTTTTTCCAATTTACTTTAATTCTTTTGAAGCCTTATGATTTTATTTTGAATTTGTTAAAATTTACCTAAAAATCTGATCAATTTTATCGTATTCTTTTGAATTCTTTTAATTTCAAAAGAACATTGATTACATTATCAATGCACAATAGTCACTTTTCGGGTTAGAAATTAGTATTAATTATAAATTATTATTAAATTAGTCAGGGAAAAGTCAGGCAATTTTAAAAGTGAAGTTTTGCGGCCATCCTGTATAAGTATAGTCAAGAGACTCTCCCGAAATTTGGTAAATATAACACTTAATTATTATAGTAATTAATTTCATAAATTATAAAAACAGAGTTTACAGGAAATTAATAATTTTATCTCATAAAAATTGTGATGTAATTTACCCCAATCTGAAACATACTGGAGTCTGTAATCAGTAGTTTGATAAGAACCCGCTTCCGTTTTCCATGCGGTGCAGAACAAAACACTTGGACATTAAGTTTAAGTTATAGACAATTTCAGCATTAAAAACTTGTAAAGAATCTGATTTCTTTTCAGTTATCCTAGGTTAAAATTTTACATTTAAATTTTGTACAATTCTCCGCTCCTTGACCTTTCAATTTTAATTTGCCCTTATCTAGTTCAGAATTAAATTAAAATCCAATTTCCAGAGTTCTGTCATTTCGAATCCTTCAGACTTGAAAAATGAAGAAAATTAGGAAATCAATTTAAAAAAAAATATTTCTTTGCTTTTGTTGTGTTTCTAAAATTGATTTTTTTTGTATAGGTGGCAAAGTAGATCCAATCGAAGGTTGAAGGTGGTGCTGAGCTTATGGCGGCTGATACCGAATGGAGTATTGATTACGAGTGGTAAAACCGCGCAAACTCTCTGCTAGCTGAATGAATGACGCGTTTACATATGGCACCGACAATTCGTAAACGATACAGGTGTGGATAAAGCTGTGAAAATATCAGCTGTATGCTGTTCAAACGGTACAATGACGAAGATGAAATTCAAGTTCTTTCGCTCGACTTTCCTGCTACCATTTGGATTGCTGATTAGTCTCACCACCGGAGAACTTGAGTTCTATCAAGGTCAGTGACTGAATCCTCCTCTATCACTATCATCCTTCACCCCAACAGATTCACCTTGTCAGTTGTCATTTCCAAAACCACCTCGATTCCCAATCTTCATTAACACGCTAATCCAAACTTTGCAATTCTTAATTTCAAGTGTCAACCCCAGTCAACCCTTGCTTGCATGAGCAAGAGTTTGGGGTTTCTTTCTCTTGACAGATCGTTGACCTTTTCCTACATCGTAGTAGTCTAGTTATTGGAATTTTCCCTTGGACAGTCATTTTCAAAGATATTTTTATAATGCTTCCAATTTATGATGTGTCAGGTATAGTCAGAAAGTGTCAGTTTCATAGTCGGTTTAAAAAGTTGTCGTTCTGAAGACCAAAGTTGGGTATTAACTTGTTACAACTAAGTAACTGAAAATTCACGTTATATCTAACTATTAGAGTAACTTTGTTACTATTTTAAAAAGTAACTTGTAACGTAAGTTAGTTGTGATTTTTGAAATAACTTGGAACTTTAATTTTAGTTACTTTGAAGTTACTTTGTATTTTTGTATACCTTCTATTAAGAGAGGTTTATGGGTCAGTTATGGGCAGAAAATTAATCGATTATGGCTGAGGATTCTGCTTTTTTTTAATTCATATTTTTTTGTTGAATTCAACTGTAATTGATTTCAAATTGAAATATTTGTTGGTTGAAATAATATCAACTATTATATTTTTCGATGAAAATTCATGTGCTTTGTTCAAGATTACACAATTTTGGTAGACAGATCAACTATTTGTTTCGAAGGTAACTGTTTTGTAGAAAATTCGTCTTTTTTGTTTGGAAATTCAACAATTTAGTGGAATATTTTTTTCTTTCTTCCTTCAAAATTCGGCTTTTTCGTTTCAGAGTTTATATATTTTGATAAAAAAATCTCATTTTTTTGTTTTTGAAAATTTAACTATTTTGTTATAAAGTTAATCTGATTTGGTTAAGGATTCAGTTATTTTGTTGAAAATTTGCCTTTTTTGGTTGAATTCATCTGTTTGATTTGAAATTAAAATCCTTGTTGGTTGAAATAATATCAACTATTATATTTTTCGTTGTGAATGTATCTATTTTGGTTGAAAATTCATGTATTTTGTTAAAAATTCTACTATTGTAGTAGAAAGTTCAACTATTTGGTTGAAAGGTAACTGTTTTGTAGAAAATTCGTCTTTTTTTAAATTAATTTTTGATGCTAGTTTTGACCAGGGTAATACGTAATAATTACGAATTATTACTATTAATGGATTATGATGTTAAAGTTTTTTTGTCTACTGGTCGTTTCAATATTTTTTATGAAAATATTGATACTTTGATTGTGAAAAAAATTCTCTCTAGCTCCGGTGGGAGTCTAGTCTTTTTTGTTTGAAAATTCAACAATTTAGTGGAATATTTTTCTTTCTTGGTTAAAAATTCGTCTTTTTCGTTTCAAAATTGATCTGTTTTGGTAAAAAATCTCATTTTGTTGTTGTTGAAAATTCAACTATTTTGATAGAAAATAAATCTGATTTGCTTGACGATTTTTTGGTTGAATTCAAATATTTCCGATTTCAAATTAAATTCTTTTTTAGTTGAAATAATATTAACTATTATATTTTGCATTGAAAATTCATCTATTTGGTTGCAGATTCATGGTCGAAAAAAACGAACATTTTTGTTGAAAATTCAAATCTTTTGTTGAAAAGTGTTGTTTTTGTTCTAGAAATTCATCTCTTTTGTTTTCTACTTATTTTAATGGATTTTTACGATTTCCAAAGATATCAAGGTATTTTAAGGGGTTTTAATGAATTTCTGGAGAACTTTAGAGAATAAATTAAATTTTATTTTTAGGGATTTTCAGGGATTTCAATAATTTCAAGGGATATGAAGAACATAGAACAAATTCAAAAATTTGTGAAGATTTTCAGTTATTTAAAAAGATTCCAAGGAATTTCAATAGATTTCAAGAGATTTCGCGTCGAAAAATTTCAGAACTCTTAATATTAAAGAATGTATTATGGATTTTTAAATACTTTATGTTTTTAATCTTAGAAAATAAAAATCCGTAAGTGCGCTTCGCCTGCTTTTATTTTATTGAAACGGATTTTTTTAGAGGAATTTAAAATAATAAAAATAATAATTTTTTAGAACCCTTAATATTTGAAAATAAAATTTGTTATTATGGATTTTTAAATATTTTTTTTAACTATTATAAAATGATAATCCAGGGACTTAAACACGCGGTGCGCGAGTGTGCCTTTATTGCTAGTTTAAAATATTTTATGCGCTAAAACTTGAACTTTTTTCAATTTGAGTTTACGAGCATTGAATATTGTTGTTTCCAATTTACATTCAAATTAATAATTATAATAGTAAGAATGAAATAAAAAATTCTGAACAGAAATATGTAATTATACTTATAAATATCACGATTTAATTTGTAATGAAAAAAATGGCAGAAATCATCAAACATTATTTGAAAACTATACAATTTCTTATAAAAATATTGTTTCTTCTTTTCTAAATTGGAAAATAAATGTTATTTTCCCCCTTTTTGTGAATAATTACTCTGTTTTTCCCTTTTTTTTTAAATTTTTTTAATGGAAATTTTGAACTGGTATTACATTCAATTTTAAATTTCATTTTTAGGCGAAGTTATCGACTTTCAGATTTATGATGCTTAATGTTATCTATAAAAATAAAGATAATAGTCTTAATAAATACTTAGTTTAGACAATGCAGTTAAAGTAGCCTCTTCGATGTTCCGATTGTCTAGAGACAACAAGCTTTTAATATGTTTACAAAAAAATAGAAAAAAGAAGTTTTTACACAGGTTGGAAATTTCAATAATAAGGCAAATTTTTTGTCCATAACGAATTTTTTTATCGTCGCTTTAAGATTATAAAAAAAATCATATTTTTTCTTTCGAGTGACCCTAGAAACCCTCATTTTATCTTCTCTTTAGTAAATGTTTTTGTAGCTTCTCCCGAGAGCCATTAGCTATTGCTAATGATGCTTAAGCTGTCCTTCGAGAAATCAGGAACGTTCTTCTACTTTGACGATTATACTAAATGCTTTCCAATTCTTCAAATGGAAACGAGTTCCTCTATGATAAAAATATGGATGGAATTCTCAGAGAAGCTTATAAACTATAAATTTGAATATTATCCCCAAGATTAGCAGAGCCGTTTTTGAAAATCTTTAGTATTTTATACAGAATGCCCATCTCTTCTTAAATTCATTTTTTAGTTTAACCCTTGTGTGCACTCCCAACTTTATCCACGTTGTTACACACCCGGAGTATCCGGGTGCCCACCTCCCTTTTTTTTTCAATTTTTTAATTCATGATGGGAGTACCATGTGCCGGGCATAAAGGATCCATTGTAACTTTTTACCAAATAGTCCCGTAGATATCCCTCCCATTTTTACCTGAACAGATCCAAAGAGCCTCTACGTAAAACACTCAAAAAAATTAAAAATCAAAAATAATCACACAAGACACCTTCAGAAAACCAAAAGTGATATTCCGAACTCCATGATAATAATCAATAACCCCCGAAAACCACATCTGCCACTTTTACCTGAATAAATCCCAAATGCCTCCACGCTAAACACACTAAAAAAAATTAAAACATTTTTATAATCACAAAAGTCAGTAGAAATTTTTTCATTTTCAATGATTCCCATTAAAAATTAATATTTATTTTGAACGTTTTTTTAAGAATAATTCAATTCATTTTTCGATTTTGGAAAAATTTGTCTAATCAGCTTTAGTATTAAATTATAATTTTCTTATATAATAGCAATTTAAAATTTCATAAGCTTTGATTTTGAACGATTCATTTTAGTTTTCAATTTCAAATTGTCAAATAATTATCGCTTAGAATTTTAAATTATTAAAATTTAAAAGTTTTCAATGTTCAATTATTTACTTTTGAACGCTTTTAATTAAAAATTACACAGCTTCAATTCCTTTGAATTTAAAATGATCCAATTTCCACACTTCGAATCTTAAAATATTCCATTTTTACCTTTATGAAATTGTCCTATTATCAACATTTTAATCTGAAATCATTCAATTTCGTGATTATTCAATTAAAAATAAAATTGTTTCATTTTTAGAGCTCTAAATTAGAAATTATACAATTCAACTATTTTTTTCTAATTAAATTGTGTAAAATCGTTTTACATATATATATTTTTAAATTTCAAACGCTTTCAATTTCAAATTAGAAAATATTAATCATTGTTCTAAAAAACGATAGAAAAATATATTTAAAAATTTGGTTAAGAATGGATTTTTACATTGTTTATACTTTTAGTTCATTATTTTATTTAATTCATTATTTTCAATGTTGGGAAATAAAAATCTGGAAACGTGAACGTGCAATTTGTGCGCGTATATTAACTGAGCTGGTACATCTTATAATAAAACGTGTCTATAATTTCCTTTATCAGACCAAACAATTTCCTTATCCTACTTATTACATTAAAAGTTAATAGATTTCTTGCAAAAAGGTTTGCTGATGTTTATCGTCTTCCACAATTGATGAAACATGTATGTAAAGAACGGTGGGATTTGTAAAGAGAGTACATTTTTCTAAACCGGTAAAAATCACGAATATTTGCCGGGAGAAAGTCGGGAGACAACAAATTTAAAGAATAGTGGGCACCTTATAGGCAGCTATATATATATATATATATATATATATATATATATATACTACCGTCGGAAATTGTGCGCACGACTCGCGTGAGCGCTATTAAAAATCACTGCTGACTTCGAACCACGATATTTCGGCGAAAAAAAGGGGTGCAGTTCCGAAAAGCGCTTACCTCCGATTAATTTGAAACTCCGTATACCTATGTATTTTGACGTGCTGATCACGAATATGACAGTGAAAATACCCGCAAATTTGATTTTCAAGGTCAAAACCTCAAAAAAACTATAAAAATTTCATGTTTTTCCGTTTATTTCAGTAAATAATAAAAATTTACAAAAAAGCTTCAAACAAAAGTTTTAGATCTTTTGAAAATACATATTTTATATTCAATATGTTTTTACTCTACGACTGACTGTTTTAGAGAAAAGAAGGGAAATGTCGGTACGAAGTGTAGAATTGCTTAGGTCACACACGGCACCCATTCCAACGTGTCATGGGGGGCGGGAAGGCACCCCTATGACTGGCCACAGAAATAACTTAGGTTACACACGACCCCCTTCCCAACGTCTCATGGGGGGCGGGAAAACACCCCTGTGACTGGTCACAGGAATAATTCAAGTCACACACGACCCCATTTCCAACGTGTCATGGGGGGTGGGAAGGCACCCCTATGACTGGCCACAGAAATAATTTAGGTCACACACGACCCCCTTTCCAACGTGTCATGGGGGCGGGAAGGCACCCTTATGACTTGCCACAGAAATAATTTAGGTCACACATGACCCCCTTTCCAACGTGTCATGGTAGGGGCGGGAAGGTACCTCTGTGACTGGTCACAGAAATAACGTAGGACGCATAGCATCCCCATTTGTCCCCTAATGTTTCGTGGAAACATATCTTTTGCCATTAACCCATTTGTTTTAGCATTAATGCCTACTTACGGTTAGTACTTGGATGAGTGACCGTTCGGGAATACTGCGTGCTGTTGGCCCGTCGTGGGTGTGGTGAGCCCACACTTGTAGTTATTTACTACAAGAAACTATCCACCTAGAAACACTACCCGAATCGGGTAGTGTCACGCCTACCCCGAAAAGGAAATGGCTTAATGGTATACATACGCACTTCGCCGCGGGAATATTTATCGTCTATTTTCTCGAAAACTATCAGTCGAAGGGTAAAAATATATTCAACATAAAATATGTATTTTTAGAAGATCTGCAACTTTTGTTTGAAACATTTTTGTAGATTTTTTTTATTTACTGAAATAAACGGAAAAACATGAAATTTTTATAGTTTTTTGGGAGTTTGACCTTGAAAATCAAATTTGCGGGTATTTTCACTATCATATTCGTGATCAGCGCGTCAAAATACATAGGTATATGGAGTTTCAAATTATTCGGAGGTAAGCGCTTTTCGGAACTTTATCCAAAAAAAGAGATAGGGCATTTTTTAAAGAACAGTTGGAAATTAAGTTCATGAAATTCCACGTCTATTGGTACCCAACAAATATTTTTTTGACCTTCTGAAAATAGTACAGCACTTGAGAAGTTCAAAAAAGAAATTCAAGATTTTCTCAAATTTTCTACCTCAAATTCAACTTTTTGCACGACCTAGGAAAATTTTTTCAATAATCTGACAATTATACTACATCGAGCCTGAAATCTTATCTTTAATTCAAGCCAAGAAAACTTAAAAAATCTGTATGGGTGCCCGAGATATGATTAAAAATGTTCAATCGTATCTGAGATCAATTTTAATCGACGATCACGGTTCTCGGCTGGTCTTCTACTCGCCTCCTTCGTTGAGGCAGGACCGAATAGGCCACGCACAGAGGTGGCGCCTAAATGGACATTTTCCTATTCTTTGATATGGAAATAATATTAGATTCAAATAATTGTCAACAATCACAAATAACAATAAGTATTTTTTTTCATTCACCATGATTTGGAATAAAAATTACTAATGAAGAGAACCAAAAGTATAAGAGGGCGCCCACCTTAGTGCGTGGCCTATTCGGTCCTGCCTCAATGAAGGAAACGAGCAAGCAGACCGGCCGAGAACCGTGATCGTCGATTAAAATTGAGCTCAGATACGATTGAACATTTTCAATCATATCTCGGGCACCCATGAAGATTTTTTAAGTTTTCTTGGCTTAAATTAAAGATAAGATTTCAGGCTCGATGTCGTATAATTGTCAGATTTTTGAAAAAATTTTCCTAGGTCGTGCAAAAAGTTGAATTTGAGGTAGAAAATTTGAGAAAATCTTGAATTTTTTTTTTGAACTTCTCAAGTGCTGTACTATTTTCAGAAGGTCAAAAAAATATTTGTTGGGTACCAATAGACGTGGAATTTCATGAACCTTCCAACTGTTTTTTAAAAAATGCCCTATCTCTTTTTTTCGCCGAAATATCGTGGTTCGAAGTCAGCAGTGATTTTTAATAGCGCTCATGCGAGTCGTGCGCACAATTTCCGACGGTAGTGTGTATATATATATATAATTAAAAACAAAGTTAAACAACCACCGCAGGGTACCACTAAGAGCAACTGCCATCTTGAAAAAATGTCAATGGCCCCCAGTAGAACCGCGGTAAAATACACCTA
>CAKNXH010000244.1:275247-359427 GCA_932178445.1 Andricus quercusramuli
CCTATAGAAAAAAAAATTTCAAGTCGGAGTTAACCAACACCCTTAAGGAACCATGATCGTAGCTTCCGGAGCCTACAACTTCTCTCATAATAATCGCTGGGGGATTGTATAGACCCTCAATAATAAATTTCATAGAGACGCAATTTTACAATTGAAAGTGTTATTCGTTGGTTAATATCGCAGTCGTAAAATTACACTGAATTTTTATTTTTTAATTTATAATTATTTTTTTATATTAAAATGTACTTAATTTTCTGTTCTCGTTATAAATTATTTCTGTGAAAGTAACATTTTTCCAAAATTACAGTCAATTAATACAAAGTTGTCAATAAACATTGCTGTGAAAGTAAATTTTATGAACATTCTGTGAAAGTAAAAACTTTTTCCCTCTCAAAATCACACTGTAGTGAAAATACGAAATTATCAAAGACATTTTAGTTAAATATTTATTCAAATATTCTATGAAAACATTTGTTTATCGTAGAAAATTTGATGGAAAATGTACACTGTAGTAAGGATAAAAATGGTAAAAAACATTAAGTTAAGCTAACAACGAACATCAACATTCTCTATGAAATATTAATAATCTTCGAATTCATTCATTCACTTTGTCCGCATTCGAGCTCCGATGTTTTCGCTCGCTTTCCGCGTGTTTATTATCTCGCGACATTTTCAGTTATGTCAGTGTGACTGTTTATTAGGTTACATATCCGTTTGATATCATATACATTTTTTCCTGTTTTAAATGTTTCCCATTCAAAATGGAATTCAGCATGGAAATGCTTTATCGTGAATTTTCAAGTTAATGATTTTGCATTTTAGAATAAAATTATTGAATTTTAAAACCCTTGATGCAACTTTGCAAATTAATTATTTGTAATGACATAGTTTAATTTTTGAGGCCTAACTTTTTTTCAACTAACCCTATTTTTTTGCTTCTAACGCTTAAATTCGAAAATATTTCGTTTGAAATTTCCTAATTTTTAAACGTTTCCGATTTCCAATTTCAGAATTTTGTCCTTTCAAATTCAAGTATTAAAAATGTCAGGACAATTTAATTATTCAATCTTTCAAAATGGCAAAAGTTCATATTGAAAGTCTCGATAGTTTTGAATTTAATAATTTTAGATATAAATATTCTAAATTGTTTGGTTTCAATTTTAAACGTACAATAAACTCGTATGGTTTTTAAAATTTTACGAAATCGCAGAATATCAAATTGAAAGGTTTGATAGTTTGAACATTTGAAACTGTTCCAAAATATTGAATATTTTAAACTCCTCTTAAAGACATGTTCGAATTGAAAGTCTTAAAATTGTGCAATTTCAAACATTGGAATCATAGCGATCTTGTTTTCTGCTCTTTTTTATTTTTAATTTTTTTGTAATATCTTAAAATTGTCTGATTTCTCGTTGAATATTAAAAAAATGAATAATTTAAAATTCAAAAATAATTAATTGGAAAATTTCAAGAATGAATAATAATTCTAAATAGAGTATTAAAAATTAAACGATTTGAAATGAAGAAGTTAAAAATAAACCATCTGACATTGATACCTTAGTAATTGGATAATTTCTTTAATTTTTAATAGATACAATTTTACAGTGCTGAATTTTCATTCTGAACGCTAAATTTTCAATTTTTTCCTGGCATAAGTTTTAATTTTGCAATTAAAATTGAAGTGGATGAATTTGGAAAAGTATAATTAACCATTTGAAAATTTTTAATTTTTAAACGAATATAATTTCCCATTCAAAATTGCTTTTTATTTTTAACGTTTTTTTTAAATGATTCAGATATAAAGATTTTTAATTGAAAATATTTCCATTTTGAACGGTGAAAATAATGGTAATTTTTTTTGTTATCTTAGGCTCAAATAGTTAAAATTTCAATGTTTTCTTCAATTTTAAATGAAATCTAATATGATAACTATTTTTCAATCTTTTTGTGATCTATAGAATCGCACCAACTTATCATCATTATTGTAAAAATTTTTGTTTCCGCGGTGCAATATTTTTGGAAAATATATGAAATGAGTTCATGGTGTTTCTATAGAATTTATTAAAAATATTTACTTATTTAGAATAATATAAATAATTGTTAATGAAGGTAAATAAATAAAATTTTTACTATATTAGATTTTTTTATTTTAAGAAACCGTTGGAATTTGCATTATTTTTTCAATATCTTTACAAATTAACACAGTGCCTTCATCCTGGTGAAAAAGAATTTTTAATACGAAATAAAAATTTCGAATAACTATTTGTTAAAAGTTTTTGAACTTTTAAATTCGAGCTCAAATTATATACTGAAATCTAAGAACAAGAAAATAAGCATTAGTAGTTTGTTTTTGAATTTTTGTAAATATTATAAATATAATTTTCCTAAGATTCTTTAAAAAGTTCAAAAAGATTCTTGAAGATTTCAGTTGCGTCGAAAAAGAATGTAGATAATTTTAAACAGTTTTTGTATAGGATTTTACCAAGTATTACGAAAACTTGGGAAATTTCTAAATATCTTTTAAATTGACTCGAATGAATTGACAATTTTGGAAATGTTTTGAAATTTTTTGAAAAATTCTCTTAAAATTAATTTTTCAAAATAAAAAATCATTTTTAATTCTCCTAGGAATCTAGAAAAAGTATTTTTATTCTCTTAAAGCCTTTCAAAATTCTTAAAAAGCTTATTATCTCGAAATTAAAAAAAAAATCTGCATTTTTTTCGAAGTCTTCAAATTAAATTTTTTGTTTATCTTTTCAAAACTTTTCAATTTTCTTTTGAAATGTTTTTAAATATGCTCTTAAGATTAATTTTTCAAAATAATAAATAATTTTTCTAGGAATCTAAAGAAAATCTTTCATTCTTTTGAAATCTTTCAAAATTCTTAAAAAGCTTCTTTTTTCAAACTTTTCATAAAACTGCATTAAAGAAAGGAATCTTCACAAGTTTCAAATTATTTTTGAATCGTTCAAAAATTTCTAAACATCTCATAAACTTACTCGATTTTTTTTCGTAATTTTGTAACCTTGCAAAATTTTTCTTTAAAATCTTCTACATTATTTTTTGAAATCGTAGGAAATGTTTTGAATTTTTGTTTTGGAATTTTCTCTTAGAATTCTTTTTTCAAAATAAAAAATTATTAACAATTTTCCTATTAATCTTAAGAAAATTTTATTATTCTTTTGGAACCTTTAAAAATTGGTCTTTGTATATTTTTTAATCAAACCGATTATAGGTTTTTATTTTCCACTTTCAGTCACTGAGGACGACGATGATAGTAAGAAAAAACATCCAAGTATACAACAATTCGTAGAAGAACCAAAGAAAGTCTTTTCGACGCTAGATGTGAAAATGAAGCAGAAAGAAGTCTCTCGGGAAGATAAAGATTACGAGGACATAATTAATCTGCCTGAACCTCACAGAAGAGCGGATAACAATCCGCTGGTTTTATCCGTCGAAAGGGCAGAAAATGATGACATCTATTTCATTGGTAATATTGTTGTAGACATTTTTAGTATAATATAATGTAATAATTATAAATGGGCCAATACACGTCAGAAATATCAGGATCTGCAGTTGGTTGTTCGATTTTGATAAAACTTTGTAAAGTTATAATGCTATACAAGAGAAATTTCGGCCCAAAGAATTTTCCAAGTTTTTAAAATTACGAAAGTTATGCCATGTTGAATTTTGGGTTTACATTTTTTTTAATTATCAATATTTTTGGAAACGTTAATTGAATTTTTATCAAACTTGAACTTGTTAGAGATAAAATGATATATTTTATGAAAATAATACAATACAAAAAAAAATATTCTGCCCGAAAAAAAGTAAAACAAAAATTTTTGATTCAATTTTTCGTGAATTACTTCCCTTTTAATTGATTTAAATATCGATACAAATCCTTGTGAAATCAACTTTCTTCTCAAAAGAAAGTTTATTTCACAAGGAATCATTGTATCGATATTTAAAAAAAAAACTTAAAATATATAATTTTATCTCTAAAATGTCTAGGTTTGATCAAAATTCAATTAGCATTTCCAGAAATATCGATAATTCAATACTTTCGTAATTTAAAAAATTTTCAAAAATCGTTTGGGGCCGAAACGCTTACACAGCATTATGATTTTACAAAGTTTAATTGAAATCGAACAACCACCTGCAGTTCCTGATATTTCTGACGTATACTGTCCCAAATAAACATTGTAATTGATTTAAATTATACAATATTTTCAGCTGTTGTTGCTGGATGCAGTGCAGCTGCAATGTTTGCTTTAGTTTTGGTCAGCTTAACATGGTGCAGGTAAATAATATTTTTCAATTTGCCTCAAAATTCGATTATACCTTACCTAATAGTTTGCTAGAACGATCCAGCAAACTAAAACTTTTGAAATTGCTCAAGACAAAACTAAAAGTCATTTAAGGAAATAACTTTTTTCAGGTACTATGGAACTTCTTATTGGCTAAATTCTCATTATCCTCATCTAGTAAAAAACAAAATTTATCGTAATGCTTAAAACTATATTTATATTTAAATTGTAATAAATTTTAGAATTCAACGAGTGGCAAAAGCAGCAGCTGACATTGAATATCCAGCTTATGGAGTGACAGGTCCAAATAAAGATGTATCACCTTCCGGTGATCAGAGGCTCGCTCAGTCGGCCCAGATGTATCACTTCCAACATCAAAAGCAACAGATTATTGCTATGGAAAAGTGAGAAAACAGAAATCCGGGAGTTTATTAAAAACATTACTCCTTAGTATTTTTCTTTTTATTACTATTTTTTTTTACATTACAGTCAAGCATCCGCGAACCGAGATCCAGGTTCTGTTTCTGAGGCAGAAAGTGATGAAGAAAATGAAGAGGGAGACTACACTGTCTATGAATGTCCGGGTCTCGCTCCAGTAAGTTCTACAACTTTTTGAATAAAAATAATTTTGTTGTATTCTGTAGTCTGGAAGAGGAAGTGGAGAATTTAGAATCGTGTATCTGTTGTAAATGTAGCGAGGAAATTTTGCGAGACTAATTACTAATGATAATTGACTAATTTTCTGTGACCAGTAAATTACAAGACTGTATGCAGCGTTATCATAAAAAAGTACTCAAATCAGATAACGTAACGTTAGTATAGTGGATAGTAAATAGTAGTGGAATAGTAGGCGTAATTGTTAGCAATTATGAAATTATATTAAAGATACTTTTTTCCGTATTTTAAATAACAATTTTACAAAAGAGATCTAATGTTCGCAGAATTTATTTATTTACATTTTTAGCTAATTATAATTCACATTTTCTTATTCAGTTTTGAGATCAATTTAAATTTTTTTATCCAATATTTGAAATTTGAAATTGAACATCTAATTTTCCTTCGATAGAATTTACCCTAATCTTTTGTTTCAAATTTTTATACTGAAATTAAATATTGAAGAAGTTTAATATATAAATTGACTATAGGTTCACAATTGCTGATGCAAAATAGATATCAATTCGAATGGTAAAAGAATCTGATTCTTCGTATTTTTTACATTACATGATTTTAGTATGTTCTTTTGTTATTTTTTAAGATTTACACTTTTTAAAAGTAGGTTTTATTCTTCAAAAATATTTAGCTTTTCTATTTTACATCAAAGCATGAAAAAAGTAACAACATTTTTTGAAATCTGGAAAAGATGAGGAATGATAGTGAATTTATTTTTTGACCAAGAATTGTTCTATTTCTTAGTAAAAAAAACTTATCCAATCCTAAAATATTGTTTATTTTCAAATTTTCAAAATTTATAATACAGGTTTTAATTCAGGAACAATTAAAAATAAAAAGCATTTGAAATTGAACAATTTTGACTTTAAAACATTGCAAATCAAATAATTAAAAATTGAAACCATCGTAATTAAACAATTTCAAACGTTTTTATCATAAAAAAGGTTTAATTTAAAAATTCTAATTTAAAAATCAGCCTGTTTCAAAAGAAGTTGGAAATCGTTCAATTTCGAATGTTTCTGATTTGAAATTTTTTAATTTTGAATATTTTTTTAATAATCAAATTTTCAAGGTTTTCAATGTAAAATCCTGCAATTTTAAACGATGAAACTGACATCGCCTTTTTTATCGGAAATTTCATTTGATATTATGTGAAAGACTTACACTTTTTAAAAAAGTCTCCACGATTCCAATTTGAAATATTGGAATTTTATACATTTTGGTTCAATTTTAATTTACTTTACTTTGTTTTAAAATTAATTCATGGTGGCTAAGCTTCAGCAAAAAATTCCAGGCTATTTCCCGGGTTTCCCAGTAAAAAATTACATTTTTCTCGGCTGACTTTTAAGTCTTTATAATAATAATAATTATTCAATACTAACTGCTTTACTATAAAAATTTTGAAACGAATTGTACAATATTCCTAAGATTTTAAGTCGAGATATATTGCGTTTAAACAAAATAGTGGCATTTTCAACAAAAGAAGATGTATTAAAAAAAAGGTTGAGGGTTTTCTAGCTTAAAAAGTCGAATGTTTAAAAAAACATTTGACTTTAAATCCCGAAAAGATGAATTTTCAAAAATAAAATTTAATTTTCAACCAAGAAAGATGAATTTGCAACCAAATAGTAGAATTCTTAACTAAAAAATTTAATTTTCAACCAAATAGCAGAACTTTCAAGCAAATTTTACAAAATTTGAATTTTTAAACAAACAGTTGAATTTTCAACCTACAAAGATAAGTCTTCAACGAAATGATCAAGTTTTCAAATAAAAAAGATTACTTTTAACCAATAACAATTGCGTTTTCAACCAAATACTTGAATTTTATAGACAAAAAGTTTAAGCTTTCACAGGACAGTTGATTTTTTAATGACTTTTCTACCAAAAGATCAATTTTCAATCCTAAAGGATGAATTTCATATCTAAAAACGAATATGTTCAACAAAACAGTAAGAAAATAGTTGAATTTTGAACAAAATAATTAAATTTACAACCAGATAGTAAAAGTTTTAATCAAAAGAGATGAGTTCTGGACCAAAAATATAATAGATGAATTTTCAATCCAAAAGGACAGATTTTCCATCCAAAAAGACGAATTTTTCACAAAACAGTTGAACTTTCGACCACAAAAAATGACTTTTTAACAATATAGTTGAATTTTCAACATAATAATAAAATTTTCCACCAAATAGTCGAATTTTACCCAAAAGGACATAAATTCTAAACCTCAAAATAAAATAGTAGACTTTTTAAATAAGAAGAATTAACTTTTAACCAAAAAAGGTGCCTTTTAGGAAAACAGTAGTAAAATTTTTAACCATAAGAGATGAATTCTGGACGAAAAATATAATAGCAGACTTTTTAATTTAAAATAAATAAACTTTGAACCATAAAAGATGAATTTTCAACCAAAAAATATGACTTTTCTACCAAAAGATGACTTTTTTTACCACAAAATGAACTTTCAATCTAGAAGGAAGCATTTTTTATCGAAAAGACGAATGTAGAATTTTGAATCAAACGAGATTAATCCTGAACCAAAAATATAATAGAAGAACCAAAAGTTTTTCAACTTTGGAAGCTTGAATCTTTTAATTTGAATGTTCAGATGAAAATTGTTGCAAACCGGGAATTCGTTTCTTAGATTTTAGTGGTCATAGTGAATATCAAACATTTAGAAAACCTTCACTTTTGAATATTTTAAAATTAAAGCCAATTTTCAAGCCTATTGTCTCTCCTTAAGAAAACTCAGGCCTTAATCTAGCGAAGAAGCGAATAATAGGAAATACAAAATTGAAACAAACATTTACCTTATTCCAGACTGGTGAGATGGAAGTGAAGAATCCGCTCTTTCACGATGATCCAACTCCCGCAACGCCCGTGACGGGCGCCCAAGCAAAGAGAGAGGAAGACCACTAACTTCCACGTACGTTTAGGTCATGGTCTAAAATCTAAATCCCATCCTGGTGTTTAGCTCACTTTTACTTGTCATATCGGAGAAGAACCTTATCCACATACTGAATATATACAATTTTACCTTTTTATGAAATACAACGTATATCCTAAACATAAATCACAAAGGAACAATGGAATACAATATTTCCGCCAAATGTCGCTATTCCATTTGTCGGCCTGATGAAGGAAGATCGCAATTTTTTACCTCATATTCAAGCACACCCGCATACTTTTGCAACAATAAAACCACGAAAAAAACTAAACCTCTGCGTTTTTCCTGGCTTTTTTACACAATGAGTAACTACAGTTTGTATTGCATATGAAAGTAAAAGATTGTAAAACATGTTTGAGTTGAGGTTTGTGAACTCAATATATGTGTGTGATGGATTTAACAATCACAACAATGATTTGTAAAAACAAACGCATGTGAAATTGATTTGTAAACGTCATTTTTGATTGATGTGTAAACGTTCGTTATTTGATTTGAGTGAATCCTGCCTCGAAATTGTACCTCAAGATGCTATCATGCGCTTCCGAGCGTTTCGTTGCAAATTTTGCATCGGCACATATGTAGGCCTATCGTAGAACTTAGAAGAAAAAAATGTCAAACACGTATCGACGAGCTTTAGCAAGCTGAATTGATGTCCACCTGTGGCGTCAATATAATCACAAACGTACAATTATTTCTCTCTATATCCAGGAAAAAGGAATCGATTGAATGGAAAATATTTGAATCGGAGAATTTAAGAATGCCGATTCACGCGAATTGTTGTCTAATGGTTTGTGAAATTTTTAATCGGTCTTATAAATTTAAATATTGAAATCAGTCACCATATAGGGACCACCGATTCAGGCAAATTTCGTTGAATTATTTTTATTTTTTGTAATCGGCCGATTAAAATGATTAAAGTTCGCTTGAATCGGCATTCTGAAATTTTCCGAATCAAATAATTTCCATTCAATCGATTCTTTTTCTTCAGGTAGACCTCATGACAATTTTGTGTTATATACTCTTAATTTAAAATACGTATTTTAAGACATTTCAAAAGAGGGCCGGTTCGAGATAATAGTCCGTAAATGTGCCAAAGAGTCGATGAATTGACTGTTCAGCGATTAGGCGTTCCCTATGGCTAAGTTGCCCTTATATTTTTTATAATATCAACAGTTTATTAATCTATTAAATCATTTGAGCTCTACTGACGAATTGGAAAATATAGGCACCCCTCTGCAATGAAAAAAGATAAAATTCTGATTGAACTTCAAATACTTGTTAAATTTTCTTTAACAATTTTTTTAGACTTGTATCTATGGTGTCTATATTTTCTGATCTCATTATTATTTGGTTTGTACTTCCTGATAGTGAGAAGTTTTTCAAACATAAAAAGTACAAAAATGTCTCGCTTTTAGCGAAGTGTGAACTGAAGGCTTGATTAGAAATTAAGTGTTACCCTTATTTTTCAGACCTTTATATAAATATGTGTTATGATATTTTTATCGAACTTCGATTTAAAAATTAAGGTTCGAGGGGTACGTAACTTCTACAATCTGAGTACACCAATTATTGCAATGAGCGACTTTTAAATTATAATTATAACCATTTATGAATTTCGATTTATTAATTTTTTAAAAGCTTTTATTTTCTATCGCTTGATTCTTGAAATAAACAATTTAATATTGTACAATTTCAACCAGTTTTCAATTAAAAGTGTTGAATTTTTAACCTTTTGTTGTTGATGAAATTGTTGATTTTTTCACGTTTCATTTTCAAGTTCTTCAATATTGTATACCTAGAATTATAAATGCAAATATTAACGTTGTATTCTGGAAAAAAGAAAATGTTGAAATTAATCTTCAAGCCGAGCAAAAAAAGTTGTGGTTTGTTATCCGAAAGAAGTAAACCAAATTTTTGAAATCGATTAATACTCATTTTCAATTCGGTTATTGAATTAAAAAATGGCTACAGTTTTACTATGAGCTAAAAGCTTATGGAGAAATATTGGTGAGCACAGTTTTAGTAAGAAAAGAATGTGCAATTAACTAAATTGGAAAAAAAGTTTTTGGAACATTTAAAAAAAAATGTAACTTAGCCAATTTTTTAGTTGCTCACCGTAAAACACTTCACTTTCGAAAAACTCGCTATACGTTAGCTTACAGGATTTAAAAAAATTAATCCAATAACTGAAATGAATTCGATTAATTTTAGCATTTTTATTCCGCTCTAATAAATTCTATTCGTTAAAGAATTTTAATTTTTAATAATTAAAGTTGCATTTAGAGTAAACCGGAATTCGAATTTATGTACTCCTTCCTCACCCCGTACCATACATGAAATTGGGTTCGGTTTCGAAATTTACTTAAGTATATTAGATATGTCTATTTTCTATTTGCTAGTCTAGCTAAGAAGAGTTGCCTAGACCGAGGGCGCTGGTCGCTTGCTCGGTCAAGCCAGTGCGAAAGAGAATCAAAGGGCTAGAAAAAAGATTACTTTTTCTAAATTAAGACCTCAGTCAAGTCAGTGCTAAAGTGAATCAAATATTCTCTTTTTTCCTTCATCGTTATTATATGTACAATTAGCGAGTGCGTATAGACCATGAAATAAGAGATAAGTCTCTTACTTTATGATATAAACGTACATTTGAAGCGTTTACATATTACGTAACGTTATTTTTGACCTTTTTTAACATTTTGCATTTTTAACATCTTCATTTTTTTTAACTTTATATTTAAAAATAAAAAATCATTTAATATTTCCCCAAGAATCTTAAGAAAATTCTTTTTTTTTCTTTTCAGAATTTCAAAACCTTCTAATCTTTTTAAATTATTCCAATTTTTTTCTGAATTTCTTTTAAATTCTGCAAAATTAAAAAAAGTTGCCTTAAAATCTTTCAGATTCTTCTTTGACAATTTTTGAAATAATTGAAATGTTTTGAGATATTCTCTTTAAATTAATTTTTCAAAATGAAAAAATCATTTTAATTTTTCTTAGAACCTAATGACTTTTTTCATTTTCTTGAAACCTTACAAAATTCTTAAAATATCTTTATAAGTTTTAATTATTTTTGAATCGTTTCAAAACTTCTACATATCTCTTAAACATACTCAGATTTTTTTGAAATGATCTAATATGGCAAAATTGCACAATTTTGTTTAAAATCTTTTATACTCTTTTTAAAAATTTTAGGAAATAAAAATATTTTGTAATTTTTTTCAATTTTCTCTCAGAATTCGTTAAAAAAATAATTTGAAATTTTCCCATGAATCTTAAGAACATTTTTTTCACTCTCTTGACACCCTGCCAAATTCAGTTTAACTAAAAATGGTTTAAATCCTGAAAAATAAAAATTGTCTTGAAGTCTTCCATATTCTTTTTCCACACATTTTGAAATCTTCAAAACTTGAAATTATTGTTTGAAAATAAAACCTAAACCATTTAAAATTTTACCAGAAATCTTTAAAAAATTAATCTCCTCAAATCTTTCAAAATTATTTAAAAACTTCTAATTTTTTTCTCGAATTCTTCGAAATAAGTTTTTGCCCATAATTTAATTTTTCTTATCTCTTCGAAAATGTAAAAAAGTTTACAGAATATAGTGTGATAGCAAAATGTTAAGAACAGAATTATTTGCCAACACTAAACAATAATTCACAATTAAAATTGTGTCGTTTTCGACCACAATGTGTTTGATATTTTCGAGATATTTAGTAAAATCGCTTTTTTTAAATAGGACATGCAATTTAAAATGTTACGCAATCGGGTCAAAAATCCCCCCCTCCCCCCACGTAACAGACCATAACGAAACACGAACCCCCTCTTTCCCTTTTTAATGTTACGTAATATGTGAACGATCCCTCATTAAAAAACCTCGCATGTTTCGTGTCATTTCCTTTGGTTTCGTTTTACATGTTCTCTGTGGCTTGGGAAATTTAACTAAATGTAATTTTATTGATATGCGAAAATATCAATTGAGCGCATGTATCACAAAGGAGATGTGGGCGTAGGAAAAATAGCGGAAGTGAAAAGCCGAGGCAGTTTCACAGTGCACTTTGCGGACCATGTATTGTATACACGAATATAATTTTAAGTTGAATCACAATCGCTGAAATATGTTATTGTCTTGAATAACATTATTACGCAAAATCAGCCCGAGAACAAGTTTGTGACTAAAGGGTAAAAAAGCATTGAATCTTCCGTGGCTGGCTGAATTACTTTTTAAGTGAAAAAACTCTACACGTCTTTACATACTTCGATAGAAGATATTTTATGAATGAAAAAGTCTATATAGATAGATATAGATAGATATATATATAGATATATATATATATATATATAGATATATATAGATATATATATATATTGTCCTAAAATAAAAGAGAGTAAAATTATTGCAAATAAAATACAATAAAAGTTTTCATTCTGTTGGATCTCAAATTTTTGATTCCTCTCATCATGTATTTGAAAGTGGGTACTTTAAGAACAAATATATTACATTCAAGGTTGTCGAAGGAGTAAAGTTTCAAATAAATGCTTCTAAAAACATTGGCGAGTTTGGTAACAATGGTCTTAACATCACTGTACACATTTCAAAATGCAATGCACAAATAGATTTATATAATACAACAAAAGCTTTAATTCACAATCTGGAATTATTCTTGTATAAGTAGTTCTCTCAATGGAATATATTTTCGAAGTTGTAGACTATTTTATACTTTTCATGTAGAAAGCAGATGTACTTATCGGGAAGGGTTTGTTATTTATGAAATTTGTCGGTCCTGTGTAGTAACGCCAGAGCAAACTGCTTCCTCGTTTTAGTTGGTTCGTGGCTGATAAGTGGGCCCAGCAGTCGAGCCAGTTTGTGTAAATTGGCATTTGTGGAGGAACACCTGCTGCCAACCTGATTTCATAAAAAATCATTATTATTTAGAAATCTTCAGTCTTCTGCAAGTTTCTCAAGAAAAGGAACTCGTTACCGACTAAACGAACTTATATTAAAGTGCCTTTAAGGCTCCTGGAGATCATCGGTCAATCGGACTTCACAAACTGAGGGCAAACGGAGGAGCCATTCTGCCTAGTTTTTTGTACATGCATAATCTAAAGAGTAGAAAGACTCTCGGTACATGCCGTTTTCTTTTGGAGAAAATTCTATTATTTATGTGATAATGGAAAGAAAAAAATGCATGGTAAAAAGCACGGTAAGCCACGAAAGCAAAAACCGATGCAGACAACTGTTTTAATTACTCCCATTTTAGATAAATACTAGAATACTCCATACTACTGCGATGGTCATGTCATCGTGGGATCGCTAACAGGACGAATTTTTTCTTCCGATTATTAAATGAGCACGTCAGAGCAAAAGAAAGACTCCTCAAAGTTGTGAGGAAAACCGAGAAAAGTACCTTTTTAGAAAGAGATACTCTTACGCAGAATTCCTGAAGAGCAAGACAGCGCAACGATGATTGTCTCGTTTTTCCTCACAACTCTGCGGAGTCTTTCTACTCTTTAGATTATGTATATAAAAAACAAGACAAAATGGCTTCTCTCTTTGGCCTCAGTTTATGAAGTCCAATTTACCGATGATTACCCGTGGCCTTAAAAGTTATTTTTTTATTACAGAAAAAGTATTTTGGGTTTTATTAAATAAATAGCATGTATTAAATACAGTATTTATATTTATTTTTCTAAATAAATAAAAAAACGAACACTTAAAAAAAGCGTATCTGAAGTTTTGATCGATTTTAAAGAGCTTTAGTTGCTCAAAGTTGCTAGCAGGTAGTTGGTCGTTATGTTAGAAATGAAGGGTGGCAGCACATAACTAAATGACCAACAAAATTCTTACGAAATGAAACATTGCGGTAAAAGGATATTTCATCATCTGATTTTTTAATAGTATATAGATTATTTTTTTAATTGTAAATGAAATTATAGATACAATTTTAACGTAGTAATCACTTCTTTTAAACCTTTTAGCAGTGATATTTCTTGAATCTGTTATAATTTTATTTTAAAATATATATTTTTGTCTTCTGATTTTTAACATAAACTGTCTGTATTAATGTAATTTAATTCCATTTTGATTTTCTTGGTATAGGATAATTTTTTAGGATCGAACTTTTCTTATTCTTAATTAGACCCCCATATATCGGAAGCATGTTTTTATTTTTGCAAAAAATTGGAAACTCGATTTTTAATCGCTATCCAAAGCCGATGTTAAAAACCCATGACATATTAATCTTAAAATACTCGGTCGATTTCCTCGGAATTGGCTAAATCGTTTACTTTAAACTTTATTTATTCGTATTTAGATACCTAATATCTGAGCAGCATGATTTTATTTTTTATTTTAGCGAAAAATTAAATGTTTTATCGCAATCTACAGCCGAGCCTGCTCGAATTTTAGTGTAATGCCATTTTGAGATTGTCAACTTCCACATCAATTTTCTCGAACCTAGATAACTTTTTTAATTAAATTTTTTTGGACTCAATACAGCAAAACTTCAGCTTGGGAGTAGTCTTTTGTTTCATCTATAGATAGTTATTTCGATTTTACAAAATGCTTTCTCACTAGCCTGAGAAATTCCCATTTTGTGGGTCATATAATTCTGTACTGCCATACTTCAAATAACCTTATAGAAAAATCACGCATATGAAATTAGAGTATAACCTTAATACTTATGAATTACAATAAAAGATTGTAATAACGTTATAAAGTTTTCAACATCGGTATAATTACATTAGTATTTTGATTTTTTCTATCATTCTGTAAAAAAATTAAATCAATAAAAACAAAGGGAAGATATTTGAAAAGATTTCAAAGGATTTTAAAGGAATTTATAAGATTTCCAAATATAAAAAAGGAATTTTAACTGATTATACGGGATTTTATAATATTTCCGAGTAATTAAGTAATTTTAAAGGATTTTAAAGGCTCTCAATTAGGTATTTTAATGTATTTCCCAGGATCTCAAAGGATTTCATAGAAATTCAAATATTTCAAAGGACTTCATGGAATATCAGATTGTACGTAATTTCCCGGAATTTCAAGGGTATTTTAGAAGATGCGAAGAAATTTTCAAGAGCTTTACAAATTTGTAAAGGATTTCAAAAGATTTGAAATAATTTAGAGTATTTTAAAGAATTTCAAGGATTTTCCAAGATACTTAAAAAATTTGAAGAAATTTCCAAAGATTTGAATGATTTTAAGGGATCTAAATGATTTTAATAATTAATCATTCATCTAAATTAAGGGTCCTAAAGAATTTCAGAAGATTTTGAAAGGATTTATAGGATCTAAAAGGTTTTAAGATATTTTGAGAGATCCTAAGAGGTTTTTAACGGATTTCAAGGGATTTGATCAGATTTGTGAGAATTTAAGTAATTTTAAGGGATTTTAAAGAATCTCAACATGGTATTTAAATTTATTTCATGGAATATCGTTAGATTCCATGTAACTTCACGGGATTTTGTAATATTTCAATGAAATTTCAAGGAATTTATTCACAAGAATTAAGGAATTTCAAAGTACTTCAAATATTTGAAGACATTTTTAATATTTCAAGATATTTACAAGGATTTTCAAGAATTTTGAAGATTGTAGGGTATTTGAAAATATGTCAAGAAATTTCTATAACTTCCAAGAAATTTCAAAGGATTTTAAAGATTTTAGGGTTTTTATTAATATTCCAAGGAATTTTCAATAGCTTCAAGGGATTTCGAAAGATTTCAAAGGGTTGGGAATATTATAGATTATTTTAAAGGATTCCAAGGAATTTTCAAAAGATTAAACAAAAAATTTAAGGAGTTTCAAGTAATATCATCGAGGTATTCAACTTTACGGGATTTCAAGACCGATTAAACAAGAAGCAAAAAATATCTAAAATCTCTAGTAAAGAATTTCGATTTTTAAAATTGTTATTAAAAATATAAACCTAAGTGATTTGATGGAAAGATTTCAGATAATGCTATAATCTCGTTTTATATTATATTTTATTAGCGTTTATTATGATTGCGATCGTTCTTTAAAATGTTACGGTTACTTTAGGGCATGTTTAGCTTTTTGAAAAATCTAGTAAAATGCATAACCAATGTTAAGTAATTGGACATATACACTAGTAATTTAAAAATGGTAAACAAATAAGTTTTTGATGAAAATTTTTCTACTAGATGGAACAACTTTTTAATTTTCTTCCTTTGCATTTTGACAACTTTTAAGTATTTTATCATTCGGGTGTCTCAGGTAATAAGTAACTAAATTATATTAAAAAGACATGGCATAAAGTGGCTAAAAATGCGTTATGTAATTTATGGAAGGCCACTTATTTAATTCATATCTTAGTATTTCCGAAAAACTTTTAATTTATAAAGGATTCAGGGTGGCCGCTTTTTTCGGTGAAAAAAATTCCCGGTCATTTCCCGGTCATCCAAAAAATTTTCCCGGTCATGCTTTTAAGCGTTTCAAAACATCTGTTTGTTTAATATTCTGAAAATATCAACTTTAATTTATGTTGAAGATAACACAAACTTTGTTCATATACATAATACTGACCGATTCAGTAGAAACAAAGCGATTTTTACCCTAACTTCAGGTTAGAAATACTTTTTTTACTTAAATATAACCCCTAGTAACTTAAATAAAAAAGTATAAATAAAGTAAAATAAAAAGTAAAGTAAATAAAAAAGTAAGTAATATAAAAAGTAAGCTTTTAGAGAGAGCGTTTACGTGTTTCTAGAAGTAACATTATATCATGAAATTTCAGCACGAATTGAAAAAAATCATCGGTTTTTTAACTAGCAGAAATATTGAATTTGACTTAATACAAAACATATTTGAAATATTTCGTAGTAGTAAACGCTTTTACATTTAGTGAACCGTTTTTTGATCTTTTGATCGATGACTTTCAAGCCCAAAACCGAATTTCGTTGAAAACTTTAAAAATTCCCGGTCACCGTAAAAATTCCCGGTCATTTCCCGGTTTTTCCCGGTCCCAAAAAATTCCCGGTCCAGCGGCCACCCTGGGATTCTTTTTTACAGCAATGGAAAAATATGAGGAAAGGTTTTGAAGTTCACGCACACACTATTTATCTCCTGTTTTAATTCTTTTTATATAAAATCAGCAAGAAGTTTAGGTTTTGAAGATATATATTTGAAAACAAAGTTGTGATTATAAATTTAATTTATTTAAAGCCTATTTTTAATGCACACTTACGAGAATGATTAAGATTTCAACTATAACTTACCCACAATTATTAACCGCCATACAATGGGAGACAACCAAAAACGGATACGTCACTGTGGTGGCGAGGAACTGCGAAACAGAATTCAACAACAATACCTATATTAAAGTAACGGACATTTTTTTAGCAATTTTATTTTCAGTTAAATGGAAATAAATTCCATAATTACATACATTAAAGCAGTTTAATGTCAAATATCAGTTTTTAAAATATTTTTCATTTTCTAAGGCTTGCAAGTTGTCAATAAAACTAAGAAACAGGAAATTTTCTTCCCTGGAGAAAAACCCAAAAGAGTGTAATTTTAATCAGAAATCAGGATTTTTTTATCGTCGCAAATCTTTTGATACCAAAATAAAATGTCTAAACTATATTTTGTCGAAATATTTTCAATAATAAGATACGAATTTTCAACTCAACGAAGAATTTTTAATGAAAGAGTTAAGTTTTCAAGTTAAAAACTCGGATGGTTTAGAAAACAGTTGACTTTCAAACCCGAAAGATTAATTTTTAATGTAACAGTCAAGAATATTCAAGCAAAAGAGACCAATTGTTAACAAAGTAATTGAATTCTCAGCTAAATAGTTGAATTTCCAACCTAAAATGATGAATTTTTAAACCAAAACGACGAATTAAAAAAAAATGATAAGTTGAATTTGCAACAAAAAAGATCATTTTCCAAATTTTCAACAACAAAAATTAATTTTTAACCAAACAGTTACATTGACAACCAAATATTTGGACTTTCAATAAAAAGAGACGAAAAAAAATCCATTTTTAACCAAACAGTTTAATTTTCATGCCAAAAATACAAATTTTTTAGAAGATAGTCAAATTTTCAAGCATGAAAGATGAATTTTCAACCCAAAAAAGTGACATTTCAACCATAAAAGAGGAGTTTTTAATTTAAAAGTGTGAGTTTTCAATCCAAAAAGGCTAATGTCAACAAAACAGTTAAATTTTCGACCAAAAAAGATCAATTTTCAACAATTCAGTTCAATTTTCAACAAAATAATTAAATGTTCATCCAAACAGTAGAACTTTTAACCAAAATGAATGAACTTTCAAACAAAAATAGTTGCATTTTCTTATTGGGCTCTATTAATTTAGTTCACATTTAAGCCAACGGCAATACCACGCTGAAAACATCAGTTCCCGTAAGATCACTGAAGTTAAGCAGCGTTGGGCGCGGTTAGTACTTGGATGGGTGACCGTTCGGAGAATACTGCGTGGTGTTGGCCCGTCGTGGGTGTGGTGGACCCACACTGGTAGTATTTATCCACCTAGAAACACTACCCGAATCGGGTAGTGAGGCAATGAACTTTCGAGTTCGAAATGCTAATCAATTTTTTTCTTTTCAAGCCAAAAATGACAAAAAGGGGAAGTTTCTTGAAAACAGGGAGAAAAAAAATTCGTTGAGAAAGGGGGAAGAGCACATGGACTATGAAAAAGAGTGTGAAGACTGTACTTGAATTTAAAATTAATCAATTTGAAACGTTTTTGACTTGAAAATGACCAATAGTTAAAGCTTGCACTTTGATTGTTTTTATCTTCTTTGAATACGGATTCATGAAATTAGAAATTATCCAATTTCAAATAATTTAAACTTTTCCAATTATAAAGCTTTGAAGACAAATTATTTAATTTTTAATGGACTTAATTAAAATCGTACAATTTTTTCTGGTTTTGAACTTCAATTTAAAAAATATAATTCTGTTCAAAATTAAAGTTAAGTATAGCGAACTTCTGAGATAAATGGAAAAAAGTCGACGATTCGCATTTTTCTTTAAAACGTCGCATAAACTCGCATTTTTCAAAAAGATTCGGAAAAAGTAAAAAAAAAAAGTCGCACGGTGCGAGCCCTGAAAACTTTACATATCTTTGTTTAGTTAACTTAAGTACAAAAGAGTACATAATATTCAGTAAATTATATTGATTGGTTTGAAAATAAACTTACAGTCATCGTAGATGCAGTGAAACTCTTCATTTCTCGATCCGTTATTATGTATTTGTTGATAGCGTAAGTGGAGGTACTAACTATTACTAAAGTTGCCGCATTTGCAATGAGACGTGGCATGAGCCCTGCAAAATATCCCGAGATACCATTCTCTTTGTAAATCTCTACAAAGGATTGTATCAAACCGCTAAAAAACGGAAATGTTTAATCATCGAAGATGGATTCGAATTCTCAAAAATATTATGTTATATAAACGTTGCTTACCTGTACTTTGTTTCGCCACCAACAAATTGAGCCATCATTCGCAGTGAAATAACGTCTAAAGGATGGCTGACAATAATCCCTACAACCCTACTAACTAAATCTCTTAGGAAGTCTTGAATATACTTTTCAGCACTGAAAAAATGACGCTCCTTAGTTATCTATATCACGCTCTTCAAAGTAATCTACAAGCGACAAATTTTTACCTTTCTTCTTCATCTTCAGGCTCTACCCGTGGTCTAGGATATTTAGATTCAATATATTCTGCGGTTTTTTCACATACAACCGCACTGACTGTATATGAGCACAGTTTAGGCACAAGGCCTCGATAGCAACCGGTGAATCCATCGACACTTTTAATGTATTTAACTGCAAGATTTTCAAAACATTTCAAGTTGCACATTATTAGTTGAAGAAGTTTATAAACAGTCTGCTTAAAATTCTGAGCATTCGTTACTGATATAGACCAAAAATTCGAAAATTAACAAATAAAATAAGTGAAAAATGTGTTGGGTGGCCGTAAAACTTCAGTTCTAAAATTCCCTTACTCTTCTCAGACTAATTTTTCATTTTTCCCTGAACATTAACATTTAAAGAGAAAAATTCTAATCTTGTGACATATTTAATGTAGAATCTTTAATAAATGGAATAAAACAAATTTTAATTGATAAGTATAAGTTTTTAATTTATTGTTCTCAGAGCTGCCGCAGTCTAATTTACATGAAAAAATTGACTTTAGAGGTGAATTTAACATTTAAGGTGAAGGTGAATTTTAAAGAATTGAGGATAAATTCATAAGACTTCAAAACAGTTCACGTTAATTCAAAAGGATGCAAATCAAAGAGAAAAAAATTTTAATCCAAAAAATTCCATTGATTTCAGTAAATTCAGGGTGAATTTAATGGCATTTAAAAGAAATGAGAAGAACTTAATGAGATTCATAAAAATTTAGGGTGAATTTGAAACAAAATTCAAGCGAATTGAAAACAATAAAAAAATATGCAAAAATTCATTGAATTCAATAAGTTTGAAGTGAGATTCGGAAAATTCAAGAAAATTCAGAAGAATCTGATGAAAATTCTAGGAATCCAAGGTGAGTTTTAAAATCCTTTGGATGAATTGAACCATTTTTTTAATTCACTGATTCAAGTAGAATTGAGTGAATTTAGAAGAATTCAAGTGAATTAAAAATTTCAACAGAATTCAGGGTGAATTCCAAATGAATTC
Source organism: Andricus quercusramuli (assembly GCA_932178445.1). Taxonomy (NCBI): domain Eukaryota; kingdom Metazoa; phylum Arthropoda; class Insecta; order Hymenoptera; family Cynipidae; genus Andricus; species Andricus quercusramuli. The sequence continues at coordinate 295,856 of CAKNXH010000244.1, forward strand.
AAATGAATTGCCAAACATTTTTGGAAATCTCTTTAAATCTTTTAAACCCTATAAAATCTCTTACATCTTGTAAATATATTCTTTGAAATCCATTGAGATATAAAATCCCGTGAAATTCTATGATATCTGATGATATTTTCTGAAATCCCTTAAAATCATTAAAATCATTGGAAATCCGTTAAAATTTATTTCATCTCTTCAAGCTGCCTTGGAATCTCTTAAAATATCCTAAAATATATTTTCAAATCCTTTGAAATGACATGAAACTTTTTAAAACTGGATGAAACACTAAATAACAATTGCTATTTAAATATGTCACAATCTGCCGTTTGATCGTAGAAAAAGTTATTTCTTCTTCAATCATTGTCGTGATGAGCTTAATTGTAATATTCTTTCTTAAATTTTAGTAAAATCATAGTTATAATGTTCAAGCCTGAATGGGGAAAGGTTGAACTTGAACTTGACGAAGAAATCGAAGAACTAATATAACAATTCGAATCCAAAATTGATTAGAGTGCTGAATCGTAATTTATTTATTCAAAGTATTTTATAATAACCTCATTATTATTATAAGTATGGATTGTTACTGCACCTTGCTGATCTTTTTTCAATGTGAAAATGATAAGCGTAAAGTTTTTTCTACAAAATTATTTATAACAAACAGATATATCAATTGCTAATCAATATAATTGGTTCAGCATCATAATGAAGCTCATATTAACAATGAGAGAAGAAAAAATAACTTTTTTCTACGATCAAATGGTAGATTATGAAATTTTTTTGTAGAAATTGTTATTAAAAATTACGCAAATTGTTATTTAATGTCTCATCTAGTTTTTGAATCACTGTTAGTTTATTGTCGGAAATTTTCAATGAAACACGTCTTTTTTGTATGTAAAAATGAAAAATCTTAGTTTTTCGTTTTAAAAAATATTTATAACAATAACATAAATTATTTTGTTATCAATTTCGTTTCTTGTTCATCGCAAGAAATGTCATTTCATGAATAATTAGGGACAACCAGTTTTTCTATGAAGAAACGTTCGGCTGGGACATGTGTTTAATGAGAATGTTATTACTAATCTACATTATTTATGGTTAATAAAGCTCGAAGTATATAAATGCCTTTATGAAAACAATTTTGAAACACTTTTGGTCAGAATAATCAATTTAGCTATGAGAAAAACTCATTTATTGAGAGTTTGTTTATAAAAATGTTTATAAAAACAGTAAGCTAATATTGAGTTTCTGTATTTTTTCGAAGATGACAATTCACAGGGCAGAAATGGCCAATTTTGTCACTTTATTTATTTATTATTCCTCTGTAACAAAATTAGTAAATAGTAAACCAGAGTTCTCTTACAAATTTAATTTTGAGCATTTCTAAAAAAATATTTTTAATCAGTAAGAAACACGAATTGTGGTTGATTATAAACAGTAAATTCCTATTTTGGACTACTACGCTACGGTTCAATAATATTAAAATCTCAAATATTATTTCTTCTATTTCCAATAAAATAATATAAATAAGAAAATATCAGGTTCTTTTAAAATGTAAGTAAATTTTTGACTGAGAAAGGAAAATCAAATCAAATATAACAGAGAATGAGAAGTTTAAGAATTGACCTGTTATCATAGAGAGAGTTGGATAAAGATTAAATACCTGTATTCCATAAAGTATTAAAGAAGACTTACTGTACTTATAGACATTTGGTAAAGCTAGTGCAGGTCTTCCGAAAATTGTTCTCGTCGGATAGGGCGCGATGGGTTCATGTCCAATCTATAAAGCCAACTTTATTTATAATATAAAACGATAAATATAAAAGAAACTCATAGAGAACATAACCTCTAAAATTGACATTTTGATTAAAAAATCAATGACCTAATACCTGTATTAAAACTTTAGCATACTCAATAGGATGAGAAACTGCATTTACTGCCACACGACACGCCGTTCCTGACCATAAAGATTCCTCTTTCGTTGAAACCATATTTTCACCCATTCAACCCCTTCGACTCCCACCGCATGTAAATTAAGTAGACTCAAGTAAACTCAAGAAGTCAAGTAACTATAACGTAAATCAAGCGGAACATAATTTATTATAAATGCAGGATGCAGGTAGGTATGAATGCGTGTGAAAACAGCAACTGACAGTAACATGAATATCACAAATAGTCGCTGTCAGTCATCGATTTATTTATATCGATATATTAAAAATAGTATTTATTTATTTATGGCATATAGTGCACTTGGCGCTCTTTTGTAAGAAAAATAGAAATTATATTTAGTGAAATTATGAATATTATTAATAACTGCTAAATGAAAACTGACACGGAATTTTTGTACATATGCTTGTATTTTAATTTTGGAGGTTACAAGATTCAAATATGACGCGCAATCGAGGATTAGATATTTTTCACTTCAACCATCAGCTAGCTTCACTTTGTTGAGTGCTGAGGGGGAAAACAGTGGATCAAATGCACGGAACAAAACTTTATTTTTGTAATATCTTCGTAATGAATAATAATTATTCACATTTCATTATTTCATTGAATAGTTATTAAAAAATAGAAACTATTTTTCAAATGCACTTATATAGAAAAAAAAAGTTTTTACGATGATATTAACAAAATAGGGCAAAAATGGAGCGAATCCCATGCATTTGATCCATTGTTTTCCCCCTAGGCAATTAACGAAGTGAAGTTAGCTGCCTATGAAGTGAAAATACATAATGAACCATTCAAACCATGAAATAAATAAATGAATGGATGAATAAATAAATAAGTGAATAAGTGAATAAATGGATCAATGAATAAATGAATAAATGAATAAATGAATAAAAGTGAATCAATGAATTAATGAATAATTAAATGAATAAATAAATAATAATTAATAAATAACCAATACATTTTTCTAAGAGAGGATTTTTTCAAATGGTTAAGTAAATGTAGAATATAATGTTTGAAAAAAAACGTTTACATCTTTTACTTTGTAAATGGGAACACTTTTTTTAGAAATCTTTCTTGGATATCAATGAAACGTTTCACTAAAATATTGAAATTTTCATGAAAGAATCGTCAAACGTTTCATTAGGCCAAAGTTTCAGAAACGTTCGCAGGGCCTAAAATGTTTAAAACTCCGGACTACACAACTTTTGTCCCCCCCCCCCCCCTACTTACAAAAAGTAGCCAAAAACATTCTTTTAACTTTGTCCTTAATCTCTAGGATACATTTTCAACAAAACAGTTGAATCCTTGAACAAAACAAGACAACAAAGTTCTTGAATTCTTAAGAAAACAGTTATATTTTCACCAAAGAGATAATTTAAAAAAAAAACTATACATTTTTGACAAAAAAAATAAATTTTTCACGTCCATTCTTTAGACAAGTATCCCAGTGGGCAAAAAAAAATATGCATCTCCTAGAGGCGTCTTCCGGACATCCCTAAGACATCTTTTGGAACATTTCTTTTTGACATTCTAGGGATGTTCTTAAGACGTCTAATGTCAGTACGAAAGATATCCCGAGAACGTCCTATGTCTTTAAGACGTCTTTAGGACATCTTTAGGATATTGGATGTCTTAGAGACGTTGACTGGACTGCTGAAATTGGACGTCTTGAAACGTCCCAAGGACGTTCTTGGGATGTTCATGGTTTTGTACCCACTGGGATTTTGAATTTAAAAAAAATTAATCTTTAACTAAGAAGATTGATTTTTTACAAAAAAAAAAATAATTTTGAACAAAATACATAAATTTTAGACCAGGTAGTTAAATTTTTAAGTAAAACATCAGTTTTCAACTAAAAGAGATGAATTTTCAACCAAAAAAGATGAATTTTCAACAAAAATATAGTAGTTGATGACTGAATTCTAGATATAAATAACTGATTTTAACTTATGAATTAGTAAGTGTTACTGATTCATCAGTAAAAAATAGCTGATTCATAACTAGAACTCAGTAAATTTTTTAACAAAGTCGTATTTTCTACCCCAAAATATGAATTCTTAACAAAAATGTTAATTAAAAAAAAGTGGGGATATCAACCAAATAGAAGAATTTCATACCAAGAAGAATAATTTTCAACCAAAAAAGACAAATTTTCAGTTGAAAAAATAATTGTTAACAAACAAAAGAACGAATTTTCAAGAAAATTGTTGAATCCTCAACGAAAAAAAATTAATTTTCAACAAGACAGTTGGTTTTTCAACTGAAAAAGATTAAGTTTATAGCGAAAAAGACAAATTTGCAAACAAGAGATTTCTTGGCCAAGAATATAAAAAAAAATTTCTATCAAATTGTTCAACTTTCAAGTCAAATGAGAGGCGAATTTTCTACAAGACAATTGAATCTCCAACAAAAAAGTTAATTTTTAAGCAAGTAATTGAATTTCCTACCAAAATAGTTGAATTTCGAAATGAAAAAAAAACGAATTTTAAACAAAACAGTTGAGTTTTCAACCAATAATAATAAATAATAATAATAAAATTTTCAAAAAAAAAAAAAAATAACTGTCAACGATAGATAGTTCATATTCCTCATTGGGTTCTATCAATCTAGTCCAGATTTAACTGAGAAACGAGATATTAAACACTTTTAAAACAGAACTACACGAAGTGTGTCACACCTAGCTATATTTTAGGCCATGTAATAGCGTCGTGTTGATACAGGATTCAATATTTATAATAATTTATATTAATATTCATATTATATAATAGTAATTTTAATATTAACATCGAAAGTTTCGGATAAAAATTCTTCCCGAATTATTGTGGAATCTGCATCCGAACCGACCCGGATCAATCTGAACCAATCCGAAAAAAGTTCTACATTTCGTTCGATCCGAATCGGTTGAAAATTAATCCAACTCAATCCGTTTCAATTCGAACTTCCAATCGGAACCGATCCGAACCAAATTTTAAATCCAAATGAATCCGAATCAATCCGAACTCGGATTGATTTATACTGAATTTTCAATCCGAATGAATTCGAGTTCGAATTGAATTGGGTTCATTCGGATTGAAAAACATCAAACCGAGCTTGGATTTATTCCGATTGAAAATTTGATTGGGACTGATTCGGATTAATTTTTAACCGATTTGGATCGAACGAAATATATCGAGACCTTTTTCGGATTGTTTCAGATAGATTCGAATTAGTTCGGATACAGATTTCTGAATTATTCGAAATGATTCGGAATGAATTCCTATCCGAAACTTTCGCCATGGATATCAATATTAATACATATAATTATAGAATTAAATGTTTAAATTTAATACCCGAAAGCATTTTTTAACCTTTAACAGTCACTCAAACCCCACGGGCTTCGAAGATATTTTTTTTCTATTTTGTATCGTTTCAACATCACTCATGGTTTTTTTTTCAGCCAAAAATATCTCAAAAGGTGTATTTGGTGGTGTGACCCGCTTTAATATTACAACTTTTGAAAGTTTGAAACGCTTCCCAAATCCAAAGTTTCCGGAACTTTGCAATCTAACTTTCTTGAAGTTTGAGAGCGCTTTCACACGATTGTAGATCAGCAGATTGCACGCAGAAAGTTTACAAGTGTGCAAGAGATAGGCTGTTCTTCATTTCGTTCACTCTCGTACATTTTCTGCATGCAATCCGTTAATCTGCAATCAATCGTGTGAAAGGCTGAAAGCGCTCTGAACGGTTTGAAGTTTGAATACTCAAAGCGGAAGTCAAGTCTAACGAACTTTGCAGCCTATCAGTGTACTCGTCCTGGACAATGGCTGCAGAAGAAAGAAAGGTTGAGTGGCCGATCTAGGTCTGAAGTAGTTCTGGGTTTCAACGGCGCGGCGCGAACGAAGTGGCGGCCATATTTTCTCTCGTGGCCTCGATCAAGTCGCGCGGTGGTAAAGCAGTGACAATTTGGAATGAAATTACGTCTAAATCAATTACCGCGTGTTAATTAGGAACAAGTGAGGGGTGCAATCATGGCCAAGGGGAGTAACAACCTTTCCGGAAGACGGTCACACGGAGCGAAGCCCTACGATTCAAACAACGTGAGTACTTTATGATTGGCATTCGTCTCTGCCTTTATGCCTCCGGGCCGCGACCTGGACCGAACCTGTTTTCCTCCAAATGATCTTTTTGCGTATTTTGTTGATTCATATTATCCCGTACGAGAATCCCAGCGACCCACACGTTCTTCGATGTACACCTTATTCTTATCTACCGTGACGATTTTTGGAGAAACGGGTCTATTTGTCATTGTACACGCGATGAATAACTTGCGCGTGCTGATTCGATAACCTCAATCTTGGCGCGGAGCTTGGCGATAATTTCTCGCGTTTAAGACATGTTAACCTTGAGTCAAAATCATCTTGGACAACATAAAAGAGGCTTCTCTTGCAAGTTTTTCCGTTAGAATAATTCTGAATTGATTCAATTTCGTTATGATTGCGTCTCTGCATGCTGTAAAAAATTATCGCAGTTCGTTGAAACGTCCAGAGAGGGAGAGGCGTTCACAATACTCTTGTCAGATTGCACATTTTTCAGAAATTTTTGTTACTAATCGAATTTTAGTGATAATTTGAAAGATATATATGTAATTATCAATATTTAATAAGAGAGAAGCTCTCGTGAAAATTTTCCCCCTTAAAATGTCGGAAAAATCTTCAATTTTTACAGCTCTTTTTAATTTAAAAATTATCCTGTGAGTGACAATATACTAGAAATTCAATTTTATAATCTTATTATTATTATTTTTTTTACTCATGGGAATTTTTTCCTCTGTCGCGCATTTTTTAATTAATTTATTATGGAAATAGTTCGTTGTCAATAACGAGGTGACTGGTTCAAATATAATTAATTTCCAACGTGAATGGCCCGTGTACTGTGAAAGAGATTAACTAGCTTTCGAGAATATTCTGGGAATTTTCCTATTCGTACAATAAAGTATTACCACACGAATTTATTGATTCATTGCGGAATTAGGCTATGACCTTTATGCAACTTGTAAAAGCGAAAACGATTTATGCAAAGACATTTGATCAAGAGTTTATTTAATTGCAAGAACATTATTTGTATGCGAGATTAACCATTCAAGAAAATAAAACATTCCATTTAAAGTTGTATTTTGAATTTCAGAAATATATTTGGAAGTATGTACATGTACCGACAAAATTTGGCTATTTTTACGGAAATTTTGGTACAAATAGCCCCTTTTTCAGCTCTATTATTACCGAAATTTCGGTATCTGCAGCCACGGCCATATTATTTACTTCAAATTTATTGTACGAAGCGCAATAAATCTTTTATTACCTCAAAAACTTTATAAATTAGATTTAAACGTAATGTTGCTTTTGCTTTATACAATATTGCGTCACTTTTTTTTAAATAAAATTTTTTGAAACTGTCATGATGCTTAACGGACCGGGAAAACCCCGGAAATTTAATTTAGCATCGGAAATTTTTTCTTCTATCGCATAATCTACTTCTTTACTACGTTATCTTCTTTTTAGTGTTTAATCGAGAATCAGAGAGAGAGGAACATCTGATTGCTTCACATGTCATATATGATACCATAAAAGTTTTTCGATGATTGCTTAAGTTCTTTTAAAGTTAACTATATGAGAGTTAATTTTTTTTCTATTTTATAGGTTGAAAGCTATCAGAATTCTGTATAAAATTAACCAGGATAAAGGTATCTTATCAATTTTTTAAAAAGATATTGCAATAGTATTCCAAGTTCCAATGTTTTCTCAAATGCCGTGAATACGTGTACCGAAATTTCGGTATGAATAGCCGGATTTTTTCGGTACGATTAGCGTGAACTGGAAAATGGAATATTTGTACCGAAATTTCAAGACAATTAGCTAATTGTATTGAAATTTCGGTGCACATAGACAATGCTTTTCTTAACATTTAAGATGATAGACATTTTACAAAGTAGATACAAAAAAGTTGGAAAAGTTTGGAAATTCTTTCTTTCAGCAGAAAAAGTATTTAAGTTTTTCCAACATTTTTGTTCCAACTTTAAATATGTTATACCATGCACGATGTACCCGAAGATCCGAACGTTCAAATGAACGAAACATTTTTCCCTATTTCTATTTTAGTCAAATATTGCTGCAACTGCAATTCAAAATATGAATTATAATTCTGTTTCAATAATAAATTATTTGCAATATAAGTGAACAAACATTTGAGCACTTTTTCTGGTTTATTAAGTCATCAGTAAAAAATTTCGTTCATTTGAACGTTCAGAACTGCCAGCACATATACCGTGCAAGCAATGTTCACAAAAATGATGATAAATTGGTGTGTCTCTATAGAAATTTATATCTTTAAAATGATCTAAAGGACATTACAAAATATTTATAATATTTGATTTAAATTTTAAGATAATATTAAAATCTCCATTACTTTCGCAAAATAAACAGGTGGGTTTTATACTCATGATCGTCAATGTTGTTTCGATTAATATTTATCACTTCAGTCTGTGATTAAGGATAAATTTGGCACGCTTAAGTAAATAATTGTTTTCTTCCCGGTGTAAATTTTTTGTCTGTACATTGTTGAAATTACCATTTCTGTACTTTAGTTTATGATAAATTTCAAAAGGACATATTTAAATTGCTCGGGGGGGGGGGGGGGGGGGATTTCAAATTGCCTGACCACCAGACACCCTGAATTTACACTCAATGAAAATCGCATTAATGTTAAAAATATACAAAATAAGCGAATAAAGTTTAAACACAGCTTAAAAAACTGAAAAATTCAGGATTTTTTACATCCTGGAAAGTGTGGAATTTTATAATGCAATATATTGGTAGCAAATACATTTAAAAAATATCCTGTTCTCCCTTTTTTCTAAAAAATAGTTTTTTCCATGATCCAGAAAGTCGTAAACCGTCGTCCCTATTCCTCCCAAATTATGTGATTGAATATCTTCCGAACGGAATCTTATTGATCTAAATCTTCACTGATTTGAACGTTTTCTTTCAGTCATTCGTGAAGAAAGTCGCGACAAGGGTAACAGACCTCATGCCACAACGATCATGGATTAGCAAATGGTTTAACAATTCAGAAGATAATGGAGAGATGTTAAACAACTCTGAAAATACCGGGTACGAGGAATTCGCGGAGGAAGTGCAAGAGGCTCCAGCAGCAAAGCGTCCACGTATACGAATGGATGTGGTCCATCCCCCGGGAACTTTCAACATTCAACTAAGAAACAAATCTTCTCTCAATAAAGTAGATGGCTCCAAAGAGCAATTCCTTAATCACGACGAAACAGTAGGTTTAACACAATATTTCATAACTTCCCTAGTAAATGAAAGATTCTTATTAAATAGTTTAATTCTTTTAATCACAGAATGAGGATTTCCTTGAGCCATTGGCGGCTGGACCCAGCGGTGCTTGTCGCTTGGTATCTTCAACACCAGCCATTCAAAATGAGGTCAGAAGTGTTAATTCACAAAGGTCAAATCTGAACTCAATTATTACAACAACTCAAGACAATGGTGTTACTAACGGAGCGGATGATAATTCTGAATCTAGCGAAAGTACTAGTGGGTGTAGTTCTCTTATTCCACAAAACAACAGACAAGAGGCTCCATCGAACACGAGCTTTGCCTCCTCATTTGCGAATAAAAAAAGGTTTATCGATGATAAATTGAACTACAGTAAGTGCAACTTTCAAATTTATTCATACCTTTATTCTAAGCTCCTTTAAAGAAGACTTGTGTTTAATTCTTGCTTTTTTACTTTCTAGCGAATCACCTGCAATCACCAAGATCTCTCTTCTTAGACACGAGTACTAGAGATTCCCTCAGCAGCCGTAGACCTAGTTTTAATTCTTCAATCATGAGCAACACACTGGAACGTTCGCCATCCCTCTCATCTCCATTTTACTCAGGCAACGTAACATTCGGAGGAGCGAACGCCGCTGGTCTTTACAAGCGTGGGCGCTCTCTTTTCAACTCAAACAACGAGGTACATTTTTTATGTAATCGATGCTTTAAAAAAAGAGAACCCAAAGGTTTACCTTTAATTAAATATCGATTTATTTTTCAGTACAAGCTCAAAGTTCCCAGAAGAACAAACGTCCAAGTGAAACCTTCGAACACCGCAGACATCGATTCTTCCGGAATAAGTCAAACCGCAAAGAGAATACTGGAGGCTCTCGAGCATTTCTCTTCGCCCATTCTGGATGCCAAGAAAATTCCAATCAAGAACGCGACAAACTTGATGAATGCAAGTGGCAGGAAACGGACAAGGGAAGAACAGATCTGTGCATCGCCGAAAGTTGGTTTACGTCACATGACGCGAGAGCTCACTGTGCCGACAGTGCCAGATTTGTTGAAGATAAGAAGGCGACAGAGATTACAAGACACGACACTTGCTGCGAGGAAAATTGTTTCTGCACAGAGTGGACCTCCATTAACGACGCCTTCTGAATATCGTCTCAGGTAATATTTGTTTCTTCTACCATACACAATATAAATGCTCTACAAATATTAAATATTATTATAGAGGAAACGTTACTCTTAACTTTATAACTTGACCCTAAAATTTTATTCTCTTTTGCAGAACTGCTGCAGACGAAGATCCCAAGTTCCGTGGCAAACTCCGAGCAAAATCTAAAAAGAATCCCCTGGACGACGAGACGCTGGAACCTGTAAATCTCCCCACGATACCATTGCCCATTTCAACTTTACCTAGATTCGAAATCGCTTTACCTCAGTACACGAAATCAGCCGACAGAAGCACTGATAAAGAAAATTCCTTTAAATTCGCTAGTCCCATTAGGGTGACCGACACGACGAAATCTCTCAAGTCCATCAATGACTTCACATTCAGCAAACCACTCAATGCCGTTGAAGAAGCCGGGAAAGGTATTTCTTACGATTTGAGCATTGCAGAAACGGTCATTCTCGATTCAAATGAATCTATCCATAGTAACACGTCCGCACCGAACTTCATGTGGTCTGGTTCAACTGCTCCCGATTTGAGCACTGCAGAAACGGTCATTCTCGATTCAAATGAATCTATCCATAGTAACACGACCGCACCAAACTTCATGTGGTCTGGTTCAACTGCTCCCAAACTGAAAGAAAAAGCGAAACCTAAACAGAAAATTAGTGAACCGACCGTGTTGGGTGTCGCTAGTGAACTGAAGTCAGGCAGCGTTAATGATTTCTTGAGCGAACTCCGCAAGAAGGCGAAGGAAGGTGAAAATGAAAGGAACTCGACTCCAGAGAATAAAATAAAATCATCTGAATCAACGAAAGAAGTTGAGGTTCTAAATTCATTACAAAACCATAACGAGAGCTGGGAATGTAGCGAATGTTTGATAAGAAATGACAGCACTACGCATTGCACTTCGTGCAAATCTTCCAAGCCCGGTCTCAAGGCTAAGGAACCACCTCGTGTCTCTGGAGCCAACACAACCCAACTTAAACCCATCCAGAATGATTGTTTCGGTTCCCAATTCAAACTGTCCACCGACCAGTGGGAGTGTAGTGCATGTATGGTTAGAAATAAGCAATCGGAAGGGAAATGCGTTTCATGCACTACTCCAAGACCTGTAGCTAAACTTACTAACTCTGGACATGACTCAGACCTTCTTAAGAAGTTCAAACACGCCGGTGATTCGTGGGAATGTCCTGGTTGTATGGTAAGAAACAACGGAAACATCATGACCTGTCCCTGTTGCAATGCTGCTAAACCTTCGTCCAAAGGAAGTCCCAAAAAAGAAGTCAGCAAAAAGAATACTTTGAAGTTCAACAACAAATCCATAGAGGGTTTTAAACCACCAAAAAGTACCTGGGAATGTCCTTGTTGTATGGTTCGAAACGCAGAAACAGCAATTGTTTGTCCTTGTTGTAAAGCTGTTAAACCAGGAACCAGCAACGCCAGTCTGAAGAAGCCAGAAGAAAATACACAAGGATCTTTGCAAGGATTTGGAGACAAATTCAAGAAACCTGTTGGTGCCTGGACCTGCGATTCTTGTTTAATCTCAAACAAAGCTGAGGCCACAAAGTGCGTCGCTTGCACTACTGCGAAGCCAGGAACTCAAAAATCGATTTCATCAAGTGGATCCTCTCTTCAGTTTAGTTTTGGAGTGCCACCTAAAGATAGCGGTTTTAAATTCGGCATCGATAAAGCCGATGCAAAGCCTCCTGAATCTGCAAGTGGATTCACCTTTGGAAGTAAAGCTACAGTCACTAATGTCGATCAATTTTCATTCGGAATTCCAAAGGCTGGTAAAGATACCGAAGCGGCAAAACCTGCAGGATTTGCTTTCGGACAGAAAAGTACCGAGAACGCAACAGGCTTCCAATTAAACAAGAGTTCTGATACGGTAGCAAGTGCAGAAAAGGAGTCAAACAAAACTGATAAGCCGACTTTCACCTTCGGAATTCCGAAATCAGATGAGAAGAAAACTGAAAATAGTGACAAAATCGAAAAGACTGAGAAGGTAGAAAAGTTCTCCTTTGGAATTCCTAGCACTCCTGCAGCATCAATTCAAGCAACGACTGCGTCCGCCCCTGGTTTCAAGTTCGGATCACCAAAATCTAAGAGACCAGCAGAGGATGAACCCCATGCGAAGAAAACTGCTTTTGGAGGAGCGCCAACATCTATTCAGACGATTTCTTCCTCGACCACAGCTTCTCCCTTTTCCTCAACGATCACAACGAGTCAATCCATTAGCTCACCACCAAGCTTTTCGTTCACACCTAAAACGACCGTTCCTGCAAATACTGTTTCACCAGCGACCACAACGACCGTAGCAACAAGTCTTCCACCCTTCAGTAATTCTACCTTCAGCTTTTCGGATCAGAGTAAACCATCACAACCCGCAACTCTACCCAGCTTCGGAGTCCCATCTGCAAGTGGTCCAACCTTTTCTTTCGGTGGAAACAAACCTGCAGAAACTACTGCCGCCACAGAGAAGAAGCCGCCTCCAGCTTTCCCCAGTACAACGTCAGCTACTACTTTTGGATCCTCGACTACAGCATCACCCTTTGGAAACAGCGAAGCCAATGCGCTACCAGCGTTTGGGGCTGGGGAGAAGAAGACATCACTTTTTGGAGCACAGGAGAATAAACTTCCAGCCTTCGGTGACGCCGAAACGAAAACTCAGGCGTTTGGAGCAACGGACAAAAGCACTCCAGTTTTTGGAAGTGGTAACAAATCCCCGCTTTTCCCAGCAGCAACTCCATCTTTTGGAACATCGACAACGGCATTGCCTTTCGGAAACTCGGCGCCTCTTTTTGGAAATAATTCTACTTCTAGTTTTGGCTCTCCACAAACCTCGAATGCCTTTCCGGTATCGAAACCGAATGATAGTGACAATCCGGCATCGAGTTCAAATTTGTTCTCTTTTGGATCTTCTCAACCATCGAGTGGTGGTTTTAATTTTGCTGGTGGAAATTCTGCTCCGTCGGCCATCGCACAGAAACCACCAGTCTTTGCCTTTGGAGCAAATTCTAGCACGACGCAGGCTGCAAGTACTTTCGGAGGAAACACGTTCAGCACGACACAGGCTACACCAGCGCAACCAAGCTTCTCGTTTAATTCACCAAAACCGGAGGCGCCATCAGCTTTTGGACAAAGTGCACCTGCGTCGACGCCTTTGTTTGGAGCGGCACAACCTGCACAGGGCCAGACGCCTTTTTCGGGGGCCGGCGCTTCCAATGCAGGGTTTAGTTTTGGAGCGGCGGCACCTGCCGCTCCATCTGGAGGATTTACTTTCGGTGGAATGGTACGTTGATAATATTTTACGGATCTCGCGTTTTCAGATGTTGATAACCAACAAACTAAATTATTTATTTCATTTAATTTATTATTATTATTTATGTGGCTAAAAGTCGAGTAGTGTAAGTCACGTTCAAGTATGTCCGAAAAGTCGAAAAACATTTCTTATAACGAAATTTCTGAATACTCAAAAAAGTGTTTCGTCTTGATATAAAAAAAAAACTACTAAAAATTTCGGATTTTTTTGTATTTTTTACGTTTTTTAGCCACACTCTCGTAAGACTGCAATTATCAGAGGAATTTCCTCTACTTGAGAGAATTTGGTAACTGATACCAAAAAGTGATTGTTTAAATATTGTGGCTTGTGTGATATTCCTTGATTTTCTTTTTAATTTTTTCAATTAAAAAAAGAGCACAGTTATAATTTTTTATATTTAGAAATTAGAATAAGAGTTATAAAAATCAATTTACTCTTGAATTGGATTTTAAGCACTGAATATAAATGAGAAATTCCATTGAAAAAAGGGAAATATTGGTTAGTTAAATCGTTTGAATTTCAACATAGTATCAATTTGGATTATGTTGTATAATATGCCGTAAAATAATGATAATTGTTAAGTTTTCTCTGTAAACTGAGGCCCATTAATTTTTCAGTTGGGATTTCAACAGACCAATGTTTTCGTGGTAGAACTAATTTAAAAAACAGCGTTCGTTTCTTTAAAATGTTTTAATTTTCTTAAAGTCTTGTAACCAATTAAATATTCTTTTCCATACTTATGTTTTTAAAAATTTTCTACTAATTTGTTTATTTCTGTACACAAAATTTTGAAAAACGTGAGTATTAAATTTCAAAAATTAAATTTTGGTTTTTTTTTCATAACCTTTTCTCCAAGCTTATCTGTCGGTAGAAAACTAGAAATTGTTTATTTAATACTCTTACAAACGTACATGAAAATGATAAATTTTAATTTTCGAGTCAAATTTTTAACATTTTTGTCAGTAATACATAGCTAAGGATTTTACATAGTTTTTTCATAACTTAAAAATTCGTTTTCTATACTATGCAATAATCAATATTATTTGTTGATGATTTTTCTAAAGCATTTTCCAGAATTCCTTTATTGTATTCAGAAATATATTTTCTTTCAATTTTGTTTTTTGAAATGAGTTCTTTTTAATTTTGATGACAAAAGTTCTTAATTCTTTCTTAAGTTAGATGAATTTTCTGATATCTTTATTTTTGTGAAATTTTGATCTCTAAACCGGACTAAAGGTAAATATTTTCACTTTTGAAGTTCAATTTATTCTGTCAAGAATTAGTTGCGTATAGAAAATAACAATGAGTGTACAGATTGTGCCAAAGTGTACCTGATGGTTTAGTTAGGAAACTATTTTGATCTTTATTAGCGGTATTTTAAATGGCCGGGTCTAGGTTCACCGAATTCGGTAAGCGTAGAACAACTATTTATGGTGAGTCCAGGGGAGCTGGAAAAGGCGGCTAGGTTCACCGAAATTAAATGAGCGTAACATATAATATTTTCGGTGAACCTAGACCTTCGATTTTAAATATTACTTTAGTATGAATGACAATAATTTTTCAAAATAATTGGGTTTTAAGTATTATCGTTTTCTTGAACTGCGAAATTCAAATGATTAGGTATTACAAAAATTTGCTTTAATAAAATTAATTGGAAAGTTTACTTTGTAGTTTAAGTGAATAGGCATTCAAAAACTTTCAAGTCTAGAATTACCATTTACGCTATAAAAGCGCAACAATTGTAATTTTTTTTTATTCTCAAGACTTTAGGTCCTAGGTCTTCAGGGCTCGGAGTAAAAAATCGCTTTGAGCAGAAAGTAAAATGCAATTTCTAAAATTTAAACTCATTATACAACTTATTTTAAAAATGATTAAAATGCATTTCCTATTAACTTTTTCCAAAAATTTTAAGGTTTCAATTTTACTTCTAGATTTTGTGATTGATAATTAATTTTTTGTTTGTTTCAAAAAGCTTCGAGAAAAAATAGTTGTAACGCAATAGAAAATATTTTTCAGCAAAGAATTATTTTGGAAATACTGTTCATATTTACTTTTCTTTTTTTCAGCCTCAACAATCAGCATCTGCCCCAGCACAACCGAATAGTGGATTCAATTTCAATGCTCCCAATGCAATGGCTCCCAATGCAATGTCATTCAACTTTACGGGAGGAAATGCACCGCAAGCATTCAAGTAAGTGAAACGCTTTTTAATTCAATTGATATATGTAATTATTGTACAGAAGATCCTGAGGAGTTTTAGTATTTAAAAATGTTATGTTTATAGCTCAATGTGTACACGCATTCGCTGCAAATACATCATTTTTTAAAATACTTTCTCGTTTTTAAAATTTACACATGCAAATAAGGGAGCGTCCAATTAATTACGTGGGGCTTTTTCGTGTGTGTGTTGGACACATACACGGTTTGACCTTTCATGAAATTTCGTGGAATCCCTGGACATCTTTGCAATCCTTTGAAATTCTGTGGATTCTTTTAAAAATTTTGTAAATTCCTTAAAATTTATCAAATCATGTCAAAAAATGTACAACGGCCATACCACGCTGGAAACACCAGTTCCCGTTAGATCACTGAAGTTAAGCAGTGTTGGGCGCGGTTAGTACTTGGATGGGTGACCGTTCGGGATAATACTACTGCGTTGCTGTTAGCGGTCGTGGGTGTGGTGAGCCCACACTTGTAGTTATTTACTACAAGAAACTATCCACCTAGAAACACTACCCGAATCGGGTAGTGTCACACCTACCCCTAGAGGCTCGCCGAAAGGGAAATGGCTTAATGATATATATGTGCAAATTCTTTGACACGCTTTGAATTCAATGGATGTCGTACATGATCTCGTGAAATCCCTTTAAAACGATTGAGCTTCCTGGAAATCCCTTAAAGCCCTTTAAAAACTGCAAAAATCCTTGAAATCCCATAGAAATCCTTTCAAATCCGTGGAAATTCCTTACAATCTCTAAAAATCGGTTGAAATCATCAGCACTCCTTTTCATCTCTTAAAGTCCGTTGAAATCTTTTGAAATCTTTAAAAATCTTTTTAAATCTCTTAAAATCTTCGAAATCTCATTAAAATCCTCTGATATCCTTTAAAATTTGTGAAAATGTTATCACATGAAATACCCTAAAAATCCTTTTAAATGCCGTGGGTTATTTTGAAATATCTGAAAATCCCTTTAAAAACTATGAAAATCCTTGAAATCTCTTGAAATCTTCAAAAGCCCTTAAGATTCGTGGAAATTTCTAAAAATCATTTAAAATTCCATTGAATATTTTGAAATTTACGTGATCCCTTAAAATCTGTAAAATTGCTTGAAATTTTTAATACCCTCAGGAATCTTTCCGAATATCTTGAAGTCCCTTAAAAGGTATTAAAATCCATTTAAATTTATTAGAAGCCATTAAAATTTCTCGAAATCCCTTAAAACCCTTTATAATATTCGGAAATCCTTTGAAACTCTATTGAATTGATTGAACTCTTAAAATCCTTTAAAATAATCGAAACCTCTATATGTCTTTTAAAATCCTTTGAAATCCCTTGGGATCTTTTGAAATATCTTTAAATCCTTTTATGTGGCTCCGGTGCATTTACGCGTTTTATGCGACAGCGTAGAGTATCGTAATGTTGCACATTACTATACAGCGCAAGATCACTCTTCACATTACACTCCACTGTATCCTAATGTACAACATTACCATACTCTACGCTCTCGCAACAAAACTTGTAAATGCACCGTCGTCAAATAAAATAGTATATGTGCCAATGCGCACAATTCGGGTCGTCACGCGACTCTCTTACAATGCTCCCAGGACTTATCTCACCTCGGCTTCGATCGTCTTGCGAGTATTGCCGCTCGTCGCGTAAAGACCCCCCCATTATGCGCCTCGGTGCATAATGTACTATTCAATCTTTGAAATCTCATTAAAATCCATATGCAGTCCTTCAAAATATTTTCAAATTGCGTGACTTTTTCTTAAATCTTAAAATTCTTTACAATATTCGTGAAATTCCGTTAAATCTTCTGAAGTTTCTGAAAATCCTTTGAAATTGCATGGAATCATCAAGCCGTCTCTTAAAATCCGTTAAAATCATTAAAACATCTCATTAAAATCCTCTGATATCCTTTAAAATTCGTGAAAATCTTTCGGTATCACAAGAAATCCTTTAAAATCCTTTGAAATGCCTTGAATGATTTTTGATATCTCTTTAAATCCCATGAAAGACTTTCAAAAGTGAAAATCCTTGAGATCTTAAAAATCTGTGAAATCCCTTAAGATCTTAATAGTCGGTTAAAATCCTTGAAATTTAGTTAAATCTTTCGAAAACTTCTAAAATCCGTAGATATATACTTTGAAATCTTTGGAAGTCTTTCAAACTCCTTTGAAATCCCCTAAAATCTCTTTAAATAGTCGAAATCCCATGAAAATTCCCTGTTAACCTTCAAAATTTGTGAAAATACTTCGGTATCACAAGAAATCCCTGAAATCCGGGAAAATCATTCTCAATTCCTTAAAATCTCTCCAAATCTGACAAAATCTGACGGTATTTCTTGAAATCCTTCAAAATACAATCAAATTTCTGAAAATCTGATTAAATGCCTTGAAGCTCCTTAACATCTTGGAAAATACCTAGAAAAATTGAGATTCCCTTTAAATTTGTACTAGGTAATTTCATCAAACTCTTAAAGTCTTATTAAATAATTTGAAATCCTAGCCTAAAACTGTTGTAATCCCTTGAAATCTTTTGAGATTTCATGAAATCCCTAAAAAGCTCTGGAAATCCCCTTAAATTCCTTAAAAATCTTGTAATTGTTTCCAATAATTTGAAGTCCTTTGAAATAGCTTAAAATGCCTTGAAATCTGTTGAAATACTTTCAAATGACTGGAAATCTTCCTTGAAATCTGGTTTGCGGTGAAACTAATTAATATATTTTTTTATATATCGAGTAAAAAATTTATAATCTTACGTTAGAGGAGGAGGTCGGGGGTCTAAAATTTCAAAAATCATCCTTACGTAAATAATGGACGTTCTCTAAGCTAGATCATAAACTTAAAACTTAACAGCTAACAAACTCGATACGATAGAGACCTCTAAAAGGTCAGAATAAGCTTGAACTTTCTTCTTTAACATAGAAATTTGTTTGATCCTTTGACTTTAATTTTTGCAATAATTGAGTTTTCAAGCTATTATAAGTAAATTTGAATTTAGTTTTTTAGTGAAGCTGACAGTTTGCTATACCTCGTAAACTTAGTTTTACACAAACTTGCAAACATTTCCTTCAACTTAGTCGCACGATTAATTTAAAATAAAACAGCGACTCATCATTCTCTCGGGAATTAGATTAATGACTAATATTGCCTAATATTTGTTCCCAGTGCTACGCCACAGTTGCAACAGTCTCAACCACAACGGAAGATCAAAACAGCCAAGCGAAGAATGACACCGCGGTAGGCGAGGCATCGCTAAAATTCGGCGTAAATTTTGAGTGCGGTCAGATGCGCGTACTCTTTTGTGTCCGCGCCTAAAAAAACTGTCTCCCGCATAATAATGGATCTACTGTTTTCGGAACGGATTAAAAAAAAACAAAGATCCTGGTTTTATTGATCGCATCGAGCTGGTGGTACGCCAAGCAATTTTTGTATTATATTTATGTGCTGATGACTCGTGCTTGTGAGTACAACCGCTTGTTGTGTTCCAGAAAGAAAAAAAGAAAGGGTGAGAGAGAAAGAGAGAGGGTGAAAGCGAGAGCTAGAGCCAGATATAGAAAAAAAAAGAAAAGGAAAGAGAGAGAAGGGTAGATACGAACGAAATTGCGCTAGAGCGAGCAAGAGAAACTTTTGTAAATTATAAATTATTTAATTATATTATAGCAAACGGACGATGTTTTGAGAATTGACGTACCTAAAACCAGTTTTAGCCGCAAAACGGAAGCCACGCAATGTCGAATCAGCATAGTGACCACAACCTTGCCGCGAACGGCAAACCGTGCCGATTTGCTGAAACAGAAAGAGTTATTTTTTGTTTTCGAGGACATCCCAGGGAACCGCTGCGAGATTCGAGTGTAATCGACGCGCCGCAGCGGGAAAATTCACACCCTGCTTAGGTAAGTATAAGTTCTTCATACTGCTCGCAACAAGTGAGTTTTCGCTTTCGGGAAAACGCTTCATAGTTCTCTCCCCTCTGTCTCGTGACCGTCGTCGTTATCGGACTTTTCGTTCATTATTTTGACTGATCTGTGATTGAAATGCTCTGTTCTTTACCTCTCGTACACGAGACAGCTCCTCTGTACAGTTAGATTCCAAGTTTAAGCGTCGGGTTTTAAAATTCGGCATTTTAGCATATGGACTTTTCTCCAGTGTCGAAAGCGCTGCTCCTCGAGGGGAAGAGGAAAATCCTCTCGTAATCTGTGTATTTCTAAACCCTTCAAGTTGTGAGTACCATGAAGCGACTGTATATCAGTGGAATTCCACTAACATGTAGGAACATAAACTCAGAAAAAAATTACTATATTATATATTATATATTTTAGCTAGGATCTCGGGAACGGCCCTACAATCTCTGTAGCGCTGATCTGCGAACGTTGTAACATATGTGCGTTATCGAAAATGGCATTCGGACAGTACAAAGACACGATTACGGGAAGTTTCCACTGTTTACTCGAAATTGTATATTTTTTTTATATCTACTTAGGAAATGATCCTATAAGAGAATAATTACTGAATGCCATTTTGCTAGAGTCGTATCGGCGATTTATGTAAGAATGCTGTGTATTTTATCATAGGGTGAGTGAAACTAAAGCGTCGCGACAAAAAACGCGGTTAAAAAATAAAATTCAATTATCACGGGGCTTCTAAAAATGAACTCTTACTCTTGTTTAAATTAAAAAAAGAATTGCACGACTGCCGATTTATTAGTCTTTTAACTGACGATCCTTGTCGAGGATCACCTTGACGATAAGTGGGGTATGTCATGTTAATTTTGTATATTATGCATAAAAATTGGGCTATACGTTAATGTCGAATGACCATTGGTACATTTAATTCTTCCTTTTTTTCGCTTGGTGTCCAGCGGTCAGAGGAACATGGAACTTATACTCTTCGAGATTATAATTTATATAGCGCTTCGTTATTCATGAGTTGTTTATAATGAGCCTTTATACACTTTTATAGCATTTCATTTAATAAAGCAGAAAGGATTTCAGTTATTTTAATTTTTTATCTGCGCGCGGACAAAAAGAGTAAATAAGGTTCCATGTTACATTCATACGATATAAGTCGATCTTTATATCAATATGACACAAAGTTAATTAATTTGAATAAAGCATTACTTGTAATTCTCAAAATTTTGCACAGTTTTTTATTATTCTTTTCTGATAAATCCCATGAAAAAAGGTTTCAGTAGGATTTTTATTTATGATCAGAAAGAAATAAAGTTTTAGAGAAAAATGTGTCAATATTTGAAACATTTTTGAAGCTATATTTTTATCATTAAATTGATTTCATAAATGAGGAAGGGAGTTTCTAAGAATCCCTATAAAATAAAGTCTGATTTTAATAATATTCTGATATTTAGATATTTCTATACACAATTATTTGTATTTATAAGAAATTATATTAATACTTACGTCAGACAATTTTATTCATGCTGAAAATTACTTAGTATTTTTCAAATTACAATTTTTATTCCAGACTTCTATTTATCAGATTTTAAAATTAAATTCTTTGTTTTAACTCCGACGTTTTAGCTTTATTAAATATATGCATTTTTTTCCTAGAGTTATTAAAAAAACAAAATAATTAGGTATTTTTCAGACTGAGTAATTATAGTTTCGAAGCAACTTCGAAAATGTGGGGAGATTTTCTAGAAGAAATTTTGTTAGTGTTATTCGCATGTTGAAAAATATGAACTTTTTTAAGTTTATTAAAACTTGAACATATTTTTTTCTATTTAATTAAGTAGAGGTATGTTTTGAAGAGAATACTTCTTTTCCGGGGAATCATAAAAGTCTTTGCGAAAATCTCTGTATGTATTGTAACAAATGGAATCAATTTTAATTATTAAATTCTAAAATGAAGTTTTACTAATAAGCTGTCACCTGAATATCATGAAAGATTTTATTATTTAAGTTTTGAATTGTCTGGACACCATGTGTGGGAATCTGATCAATTTTGATCGAAGATTATATATATATAATAATCATGTTCAGAGTTTTTACAAATTATGAAGTTGATAGAAATGTCTGAAAAGGTATTAATTTTAATCACGTTTCTTTTTCCCTAAACAACTCAAGTTGAAAATTTATGTATTTTTTTGAGATTTGGGAATCTGAACCACGGTGTGCACACAGGAAGTTACCCAACCTTTTTTTCTTTTTACTGAAAGTAAGCATACAGTTCTTAAAATGTAACGTGCAAGTGCAATCCTTTGAGTGATACTAATTAATGAAAGACTTAGAATCTAAGAGAAAGAAATTAGGTGATGGAGAGTCGCACACATTCTTTTTAGAAGTCCCAGAGGCAGAGAGTAGTTAGGCAATGTGCATAGGCGATCGACTCGAGAGGTAAGAGTTGTTCGCCCTCCACTTCTTATTTAAGATTAAGTTAGCTGTAATTTTATGTCTCTAGTGTTGGCTTAATTCATATTGACAGTGGCCAAAAATAACTCGGCACATGACCCACCCTCTGCCATAACAAGACATAGGTACGAAGATATTCTATTACACATTGTTGTTCTTTGTGTTGTTGTGTAGTTTTTAATACATACGATGAGCTCGAATTATTAGGGTTTTCCTCCCTGTACAGTATATCAAAATTAGTCCAGTTTTTATATTTATGAAATCGACGAAAATGCACCCATTGTTAATTGTTACGAATTTATGAGGAAGAAGTCCTGCAAGTTTTATGCGGGAATCATTTTCTTTGTCAAAGAAATTTTTTTCTGTTTTCTCTTTACTTTTTTTTCAAATCGGAAAAAATCTCAAAAATATATTTTGAAATGGATCCGGTCCCGGGTTACAATTATTTAATTAACAATAGTTGTTTGCATTTTTGTTTCCATTATAGGCAAAACCTTCATTTCGAATTTCATTCTTTGAAGGATTCTGTACAATTCTATTTGGTTTTTTTTATTAAAATTATTTTATTTAGGAATAATACTCGATTTTATAAATCATCAAAATTGCGCAATTTTGAGGTGAAGTGTACGGAGAAGTACATCCTTAATCGTGTTGTCCCAACTGTCTCAACTTTTCGAAATAATTCAAACTGAACAAATCAAATCTAATTTATTGAGCTTTAAAACTTTTTTATTTAGGAAACTATGTTTTGAAAATCTTGAATCTTCTCAGAATATTTTCAAGTCGAAAACTTCATTCCTTTTTGTGACCTGCTCTCGAATCGAATACTTTTGTATGCTTAAGGATTCTTCAGTTAAGTTTGTTGAATTAGAGGTGCAAGTTGAATTTCTGACAAAGGCTGGATTAACAAATATTTTTGTTGCAATTTAATTCGAAAGAACGATTTCTGAATTTGTAATTGTTAAGGAGAAAATAGGGAACATAAGAAAACAGGAAATAAGCAGCTTTGAATATTAAAGGTGCGAAAAACAGTATTCGGTATGATGATAAATTTAAAATTGCAAGGCCTTTTGGTAACTGGATTTGCACCTTTTTTTGCCGACCTTTGCTCTACTTATGTCAAAGAAATATATATTTTCGTCAAGAATAGAAAAATCGTCTCTTCAGTTTGTAGTTTACGAATGATTGTAAAAAAATATCGAAAGAAAATCGATGGTACAGTGAGACTGCGCTGGGTTTTGTATGTGCTACTGTCTTCTTACACCGTGAACATTCTCTGGCTAGGCTGTGTCGTCCGTTAAAGCCTGTCTCTGACAGGTGAAAAGAATTTCCAAATTTATCGATATGCAAGGACTGCTTATCGAATTTGTACTAAATCTTTATGGCCTTAAAAGAAAGCGAAGTTGAATCATAATCAACTGCTGAAGAAGCGTATTGGAATTGTTTTGTAGCATTTTGTACTCTCCATTGTAATACGTTTATAATATAGACACTTGAATGAAAAAGTCACTCAAAAACGAAAAATAAACACTGATGCTGTAAATTTTCCACTAATAGAGACTTCGGTGCCGAAATTAAAAAAAAATCAAGGCTTTGTTCTTAAATCATAAGGATTTTAAATTGGCAAAAGGTAATTTTGGTACCGAAGATTTTAGGAGTGAGTTGAGTGAATCGCATAATCAGAGGCCTTATGATCTTAGAGTCGATCGAAACGCATACGATACTGAATTAATACGAATTTTCGCAAAGGGAGTGCATCGATAAAGCACTGTTCATATAAAAGAGAGTTTGTTATGAAATAAATCCAATGACTGATTGTAACTAATTAAAGTAATAATTGAGAGAATGTTCACTGTATGCTTTCGGTGCTGTGGAGGACGCTAAAGCGTCTCCGCGAGGTGTAATGGTACATAACGTCTAAAAAAAAACTGATGTTTCTCGACGGGGTTGTGATTATTATAGTGATAATTTGTTGATTATGTAAATTAATTGTACGCCACCTTTAATCGCAGAGATTGAGCGACGTGATCTATTGTGAACTAGTTTTATTTATTACGAGCGATGGTCGCAAGAAGAATTGAGAAAAAATAGAACTTCTTGAATTTTCAAAACCGACTATAGAGGCATTTAGCGCAATAAAGGCGGCAGGAAAAAATATGTAAATCCTCGTCGAGAAACACCATGTTATAGAATACTAGATTATAAATATTATTATAATTATTATCCTCACCATTATCCTCCTCTGTACCGATGTTTTCCGATATTAGAATGTACGTGACTACCATTTAATGTCGGACATTGATTAATTTTCGTTAGCAATTTTATCATTTAGTCAGTAAAACCACTGATTTTTAGGGAAAAACAATTACTACCTAGCGTACGGAGGTTTGGACCAAAGAATTTTTCAATCCTTGCACATTGACGTACGACTTGATTTGCAGGTCCTTTTTTCTATTTTTTCTTTCTTTAATATACTGTATTTGTAAGTACGACGTGTACAAATCGAATAATAGGAATATAAAAAATTTCGTTAGCGTAATAGAAATTCTTTGGATCATGCCGTAAAAGGAGAGAGAAAGTGAAGAGCGAGAGATATATGAAGAAAAAAATGTGAGAAGTTTATTAAATTGCGCTGAAATACCTAGATATTTCTTTCTTTGGTTTTTTCATGAAATATGTAATTATGTTATGTTGATTCGGATTTCTCTCTTTTCATTTCGCTCTAATATCTGTAAGTAGAAGACTCACTCCTTGACAGTTCCTCAATCAAATATACGAAGTGTGAGAAGTCGATATTTCTCTTTATTATCTATTATATTCCTCATTCTTTTGATCCTTATATTTAAACTTAATCTATAAAAACCTAGGATGGTTGCCAAAATCTAGAAAAAGTATTGAAAGTGAAACTCATTTGAGTTTAAAGTATTTATAATAAAAAAAAAAATGTTCAAACGGCTAACGATGTACAATTTCAAAGCATTAGACTTTAATATTAAATTAATACTCGAATCCCCCAAAATTAGACAATCTTCATACAAGAATCACTTGAGATAATCTTTTCTTTCAAAGTAACACCTATTAAAATTGAACAATTTTTAACTTAATGTCAGTTCGATGTACTTCAAATTCAACACTTACACACTCGAAGCGTTTAAAATTGGTTAGTAAAATACAATTAATAGTACTTTTAATGTTTAAAAATGAACTTATGAAAAATGTCGACGCATTTTGAAATCTACATGCGAATAGGCGCCTAAATAATCAAGACCTTTCATTCAGTTTAAACATTGTATTCGGAAATAAAAGCTCAATAAATACTGAATACAGTAACCAATTAATATTTTTCACTTGCCACAAGGCCTAATACCAGTGCTCTGCGTTCTCGGTTAGAAGTGGCGTAAAAGGAAAGTTCGTAGAAAAAAAAGGACGCACGTCAATATTGCAAAAAGGCATAAAATCATTGTGTAAAAGTATCGTAGAAAAAAAGCGCCTTCTATTTCAAATATGAGAAATACGCTTGAAACCTCTTGAAACGTTCTCACGATGGACCCTCTCTCGACGAAATCTGTTATTTACAATATCATTATGTTTCTTCTGATCTACTCTCTGTATAAGATAATAAATGATGACACAAGGCCAAATGGATGAGAGAGTCGAGAAATGAAAGCGAGAGGCCGATAAGTGCACGCGCGATAACAGCAGTAATGAAGAACTGTATTAAAACTTGTGGCATGACTTTTATTTCGAGATTTACAACAGAACCAATGATCATTCAACTATTTTAAAATGCCACTTTATCATGGGATATGAAACATTGACACGTATATAACATAGGTAATACAAGACGATGTGGACAAGATCAGATATACAATTTGGTACAATTCGAAGTAAATTGTTTCGCTTTTTTCTATTTCAAGTGTTCTTTTTTTTCTGTGTCGTGACTGAATGTTGTCTTGGGTAGGCTGCACAGTCTCGGAGAGGTGCGCATTCACTAATTAATTAATAATTATTATAAGACTCATTGGCTGTCACGTCGCTTACAGCCCGAGCCTCTCCGGGCAGCCCAGTCATTTTCACTATTTATATCACTTTATCATTGATATTATAATTTAGGTACAATCTTAATTATTCAATATTAATGAGAATATTAATAAGTATGTTTTTATTTTTTTTTCATGAATTAATTATAGGTTGTAATAATTATTTTATAAAGTCCCTTACACTAAGAATCATCAGACATGAAGGAATTTTGGGATTTCAGCTCCTCTAGTGTCCGAATTTGCTGACGAAGGAACAATATCCTGTAAAAAAGCGTTACATTTTGTATAGAACGATTGAGAAAAATAATGCCTGTAGAATTTATGTTTCAATGTTTTCAAATTTGGATTCTATAGTATTTCTTCTATGAATATTAGAAATTAATTAATTTTTAGTCGAAACTAACCTCTGTTCCTGTAACGTAGCTTGAATTTCCGTCAACCTGACTAAAGATCGCGCAGTTTTTAACTCTGCGGATACGCGTGTGCATTGTAAACTGCCCATTGTATGCGCTTCTTCGCTAAGCTTTTGCGCCTGAAACCAAGACCAAATAAAATGAAATTGTAATTAATCCAAGAAACTATAAACATTTTGTCCTGCAAAAAAAGAAAACTGAATTCGAATCAAGTACCTGTTTTTCCAGAATGTCTGCGGGGAAAGCACGCACATGTTGCGTTAAATCCTCCCGATAATGATTTGCGAGCGAAGGCGTAAGGGAAGGCGTAAGAGGTGGTTGCACTCTGGACAATGCCTGTAAGCCGCCTCCGTTGCCTAAACTTCCTAGAGAACCTAATGTGCTTAGCCCTTGTAGTGAACTGAGACCTTGAACACTAGAATTCGTAGGTCCAGGACTCGACACTAAAAAAAAAGGTTCAAAGTTGAAATAGAAGATCATTAATATTTGGGTTAAACAAGTATTCCAAGAAAGCTGTTTTTACGAGATTTTTTTCTCACTTTTTCGAACATCGATGCAGTCCTGAGTCTCAGAATGCGTGGGCGTTGGTGGCCCCTCGCTAGTTATATTACCGCTGGTATCCACTTTTAGTGGAGCCATCACATCATTTGCAGTGTTGAGACGATCTCGGTCTCGATCTCCGCTTCCGGATTGCTAAATTATTTAAAAGATATTTTTATTTTTTATTTTTAAACATTTGTCAGGAATAAAAAATGGCCATGAATGTAGCCACATTGTTTTTTGTATTCTCATAAAAATGATTAATATATGACCTTAAGATTAAGGGCAAATATATTATTATGTGCCGTCACGATTTATTAACCATTAAATGGGCCTTACGCTTTTTTAATTTTTTAACTAAATACATATTATGAAACGAGAAAAAATCAAATGCCCAACGTTGAACATACACTCTCAATTCTTATTATTTTACCTAAAACTTTATAATCATTGTAAAAGTAACAAAGAATTGTATGCCTATAGCTCCCAATTACTGCGGTATTAAGCATTAGTCACATTATTTGACTACTAATTTTAATATATAATGAAATAACAAAACGTTTGTGATTCACTTTGAAGTATGACGTATTGAGTACTGCGTTAGGCATTATTGTGAATGAACAAAAACTTTGTACGTATTACTGCGTGAGATTTTCTTATTAACAATAATCTTATTATTTAAAAAAAATATATGAGATAATTTATAGGTTATATTTTGAAAACTGATGATATTTAAAAAAAATCTTGTTCTTGTAAAAACTCATCGGTTATCCGACAATATACGAGGTTCGAAAAACACGTTCATACTTCTTATTTTAATTAATTCTCATCGCGCGCCTGGGGGGCGCACCTGTTGGCTCTCGCGCTCGGTTAAGTATTCATCTCGCGCTCGATAATGTGTTGACCTCGCGCTACGCGCTCGGACACATTTGCCTGACGCTTTAAGCTTGGTGCCTCTAGGTTTTCACACTTCGTATGCTCGCTATTGCGCGCTTCGCGAGCTAATACTCTCTTAGTAAACTTCATCGTCATGACTTGCTTTTGGTTTAATTACGTCAGTTTTACATAAAAAGAACTAATTTACTTAAGGTTCTCGACCTTAAGGAACACATTCATATCAAGACACTCGCACTTCGCGCTCGATATTTGATAGTCGCGCTTCGAAACGACTATATGTTATGTTCTATGTTCTTCAGATAAAAATGATTAAATTTGTACTTGATATCAAATGAAGAAGGGAATTCCATTACTTCAGCGAATATTTCCGTATCATTCTAATAACTCATACAGTTTGAAAGATTTTTTCCAACTACCTGCAAAGGGGATAAAAGAAGTATCTAAGACGTTTTTGGAACATGTATAGGATAAATTTTAAAATGATTATTGAAAAATGGACATTTGACAAAAACCGGGGGGTGGGGGGGTCAAATCTTACACAAATCTAATACCTTCTCTGGATGAGAATGTAAAAATACAAATTTTCAAGTACCGTGAGCATTAACCCCTTCGTTGGCAGAGAGAATTCGACAAAAGTGCCCAAAATGGCAGGAAAATTTGTTATCCTGGAAATTTGTATCCTGGGGTTTTTGGGGTCGCTGAATCCGAATCTGAAGTCAAAATTCAGAAATTCAAAATGGCGGATCCAATATGGCAGACGAAAATACAACAAAGACTCGATTGGGATAAATCTTGGTACTTACGGGGTTTTGGGGTCGCTGAACCCGAATCTGAAGTCAAAATTCGAAAATTTAAAATGGCGGACCATTATATGGCCATTTTTAATTTTAGAGTTTTTACTTCAGATTCGGATTCAGCGACCCCAAAAACCTGCAAGTACCGAGATTTATACAAATCGAGCCGCTTTTTGTATTTTCGACCGCCATATTGGATCCGCCATTCAGAATTTTCGAATTTTGACTTCAGATTCGGATTCGGCGACCCCCAAAACCCCGTAAATACCGAGATATATACAAATCAAGCCGTTTTTTGTATTTTCGTCCGCCATATTGAATCCGCCATTTTGAATTTTGACTTCAGATTCGGATTAAGCGACCCCAACATCCCGTAAGTACCGAGATTTATAATAATCGAGCCGTTTGTGGTATTTTTGTCCGCCATATTGGATACGCCATTTTGAATTTTGACTTCAGATTCGGGTTCAGCGACCCCAAAAACCCCCGAGCAGGACTTGAATGCAAAATCGGAGTAAGTTGAATAGGAAAAAAGAAGATTGACGCAATTTGCGTCAATGCCACACAGGGCACGGAAAATTTTGACGCATATTGCGTCTATACCAACGAAGGGGTTAATGATAGTTTTTTTTATTGTTTTAATGGTTAGAAATAGTACTGAGAACATAAAAACAATGAAGTATTCTGAAAAAACACACACGAGATGAAAAAGAAATGAAATAGGCAAAGTTTTTATGAGAATGTGCCCACTTATCGGGCTGATTTTTTCACTGTTAATGTTCTTTTTTACGCCTAAAACAAAAACTACACATCCCATCGAAAAGTGACCAATAACAAATTTGTAGACCTTTTTTGAATGCAAAATTTTTGTCTATTCGTCTTTTTACGTACCTTGCGTTGTTTTTCCAAAGATTTAATTTTTCTATTTTTAATGCTATTTTTTACGAATAAAACAAAAAATACGCATTCTATCAAAAAGTGATCAATAACAAATTTGTAGATCTTTTTTACATACACAATTTTGCATTCTTTATTTTTTTTCATATTCTGTATATTTTGACCGCAAAATGGAATTTTTGATTTTTCAAAAAAATTGAGAGAAGTCTTATAACAATATTGTAGGGTGTTCAAAAAGAAACATTTTTCTTCTTCTGAATTTTTTTCTTATCGTGCGTTGTTTGGCTTAAAATGTTCATTTTCGTTTGTTTTTTGGAATTTTGTAAATGCTATAACTCCAGTAATTTTTGTTAAATCAAAAAAATTCATTGGGATAAATTGTTTATCTTTTTGAGTACTACGAATATACGTACATAGAATTTTCAAATTTGAAAAAAAAGTGGTCTCAACAATTTTGAAAAAGCGCTCACTTTTTGAATTTTCATCCAAAATGGCTGGCTAACGAACTTGACCTTCATTTTAGGATACTTGAAGAGTATACCAAAGCCCAAACCAATCTGTCAATTCTTTCGAAAGTTATCGTGCTAACAGACTAAAAATCTACATACATACCCACCCACATACATACACACATGCATACAGCAGACACATTCGTAAAAACCTGCTTTTTGGGTTTACGGGGTCTCAAAACGTGGACATTTGACAAAAACCGGGGGGGGGCCCCCCCCCCGCTCAAAATTTACACAAATCTAATACCTTCTCTAGATGAGAATGTAAAAATTAATAACACTTATAGAAAATAAATTTGTTTGCAGAAGACACGATAAAGTTTTAAAAATTCAGTTTTCCATGAAAAAAGTGAAACCAAGTGAAACTGCCTGAGCTGCCGGCCGATTTTTAAGTATTTTTCGCCAAACTCCATATACCTAGTGGCGGATAATTCAAAGTCGAGCTTCTCGAGAACGGCGAAAAATTGCATATTACCACTGATTTCGCAAATTAATACTCAGGCAATGAGCTTTCATTATAAAAATTATGAACTGAAACTACAGTTGATCACTCCCCTTGTCAAGTAAAACTGTGATAAGGATATTGAAGTCCTAAAAAATGACCGGGAATTCGATAACCGTCAAATTTTAAGTGAAAAACAGTTGAATTAAAAAAAACGAATTTTAAACAAAATAATTGAATCTTTAACCAAAAAAGATTAATTTTCAATCTAACAGTTGCATTTTTAGCTAAAAAACAGACGAAATGTCTACCAAAACAGATGAATTTTCAAAACAAAAAGAGGAATTTTTAACAAAAAAGGATAACTTGAATTTTGAATTCTTAAAGAATTTTTAAAGAAATAGTACATTTTTTAACTAAAATTATAATCGGCAGGCGTAACCAACTGTAAGTAAAAAAGAAATTTAGGACAAATAAGTTATTGATGAAAATATTAATTAAAAATGATATTAACTAAAATGACATACGGTAAACGTCCCAATAATCGTGACCTTAGTCCCAGTAATCGTGATGCCAATTTTCTTGCTTTTTATTTTATTTGAATGAATGTAATTTCTATTTGCTATTAGAAAATGCTAAAAATAAGTGAGTTTTATCATTAAATGTTACTTTTAACACATTTTTGTAACAATATATTCAAACTACATATAACAAAGTTTCACGATTACTGGGACATTTACCTTATTTTCCATCTAAAAAGACGAATTTTCTACACATGAAGATTTTTTAGTTAAGATAGAAAAAAAAGTTCATCCAGGTTGTTGAATTTTCAAGCCAAAAGACGAATTTTAGATTTAAACAAAATTATTTTGACATCCCCAAAAAACGAATTTTCAACAAAATAGTTACATTTTAAACCAAAGAGATTAACCTTTGACCAAAAAATTTTTTTTAACAAAGGAGTGCACCTTTCACCCAGTAGGTGAATTCTTAATTAAAAATATTAATTTTTAACAAAAATGTTCAACTTTCAACCAAACAGATGAATTTGCGACTATTATGATGAATCTTCAACTGAATTA
Organism: Andricus quercusramuli; assembly: GCA_932178445.1. NCBI lineage: Eukaryota > Metazoa > Arthropoda > Insecta > Hymenoptera > Cynipidae > Andricus > Andricus quercusramuli. The sequence goes on from CAKNXH010000244.1 coordinate 327,829, forward strand.
GTTAAATGTTGTGTTAAAAAAATTAATTTTCAACAAGAAAACGAATTTTGAACCAAATAGATAAATTTTTAATTAAAATTATGTATCTTTAACAAAAAAAACCGAGGGGTTCACAACTCGACCGATGGAGTGTACACTGACTTCAAGTGATTCCAGTGACTTCATGTGAATTCAAGTGACTTCACGCCAGTGACTTCGGCGAAGGTGTACACCTGTCTTCACGAGTTGTTGACCCGTCGAAAAAAACAATTTCTTATGAATTGGTTCAAGCTTCAACCAAAAAGAGGAATTTTCAACCAAGCAGTTGAATTTTGACCCAAAAAAAGATTAAATTTCTACTAAAATAGATGAATTTTCAACCAAGGAAGAATTCAGTTGAATTTTAAACACTAAAATATGAATTTTCAACCAAAATTTTTTTTTATACTAAAGCAAAAAAGAAGGTAAATGAAATTGTTTAATCTTGAAGCCAATTAGACGAATTTTCAACAAAATAGTTGAATTTTCAACCTTAAAGGATGAATTTTTAACAAAATTATTGAATTGAAAAAAAATAAAATAATTTTTAAATGAAATTATAATCGCTAGGAGGAAGCAACTGCAAATAAAAAAGAAATAGAAATACAAATCAAATACATTACTAACAAGAATATTGTATCAGGGTGGCCGCAAACTTCATTTTCAAAATTCCCTAATTTTTCCTGACCAATTTTGCATTGTTCCTACCGATTAATATTCAAAGACCACAATCCTAATCTTTTAACATTTTTAACATACAATCTTGTATAAACAGATGATTTTTTTTTAATTGGAAAATGTTACATTTATCATCCTTGATAGTTAGAGTGCCTCTCATAGAATGTCCCTAGCTTTTGCAAGATTTAAAAAAAAAATCCCTGACTTTCCCCTGATTTTTCGTAACCAATAAAAGTCCCTGACTTGTTTCTGGCCTATGGCCACCCCGATTTATATACTTTTAAGTTTAAAATTAAAGAACATTCAAGTGACTTTAAAATTAAATTTACGTTATATGTTGCCGAAATTTAATTCAAGATATACTTTTGAATTGGATTTCATTAGCAAGGATAATAAGTCTTTCAAACCGCACAGCAAATATTTCACTGACTCGTAATGTCGGGAAAAAATCAAAAAATGGGGCCATATCAAATGTGAATCACGGTCCTAACAACAGAGATGAACCGTGAACCGGGGTATTTATGATTGAAGCAGGATAATTAGGGATCAAATAGGTTTTAAGTTTTTGGCGGCTATAATGAATTTTTCAAAACATTGCACTAGGTCAATTTATAGTGTAAAGTTTGCACTATATTAAACTATAAGTGATCGATATAAATTATTTTGCTGGATTGGATTACATTGAGTTATAATAACCTCGGAGCGAATATTTAGACATTAAAAAAACATTTCACTTATTTTATCAGTTTGTAAATAACTTAATTACTAATTGACCGAGAAAAAAATTTATTGGGAGAAAACAGGAAAATTTAAATCCATCCGTGGTTTTAATTTTCATAATAGAAATTGCATAATAATACGCTTGACGCTACGATTAAAATCTGAAATTTGGATAACGTTAAAACTGCCGAAGTTATGAAACAAATACTAAACTTTCGGTTGATTAAAATCAAAGTATTATGTAATCGCATTTAAAAAAAGCCTTATCATCACTGCGTTTGAAAATCTTCTGGGCGAAATTATCCTGTTTACTTTCCCAGAGTAAACAAAATGCTTGTAATCGAATATATTAACCAACCCACAATGCGAATATTAGACTTACAAGAACCTACTGCGTTTATTTGAACAGTTTGTAAATAATGTAATTACTAATCGACCGGGAAAAATGAAAAAGTGACCAGGAGAAATCTGGAAATTTAATATCATCCGTAGGGTAGGCACCCTGGAAATTAGATTCAACCGAATTTTTAATCAAATTGAAAGAAATCTCACCTGTCTGGACAACATAATTGCCGTCTGAAGAGTCTGAAGAGCTTTTTGAGGTGTGATGTCAGGCTGCTCTTTATGGCCAGTAATTTGAGAAAGAATTCTAGGTAAATTAGCGAGTGACACAGGCGGCCCCGGAGCATTACTGTTTCCATGTTGTTGCGTCGGGGAACCTAATTTTGCCGTTGCCTGTGGTGTTGTTGAAGGATGTGATGTTAATCGAGGTAACGCTGAAAAACAAAGGATACATGCAGCTAAAATTCAAGAAGGATCTTAAGATATGCAATAAAAAAATCGACTGATGCCTTAGTTTCTCCCAATAAAATAGTTTCTAGTGTTCTTGCAATAAGAAAAATCACTAGAAGATTCAAAATTGGTGTCATTGGCCTAGAGAAAACAAGTTGAAATGGGAGCAGAAAATTTGTAGATTTCTTATGAACTTACCAGTAGCTAAAAGTACCGGCCCTTGAGGCATTTGATCGTGAACACTAGGCGTTAAAGGTTCTGAGGTGGGCGTGGAATCGCCGGGCGAGATGTCCATGTCCTGCGCTTGGCGTTCCACTCCCACCTCCTCCCTGCAGGTCTCTCGTTCCCTTTCTCGCTCCCTTTCTCGTTCCTTTTCTCTCTCTCGTTCACGATCTCGCGACGAGACATCGTCTCGACTACTGTTCCCGCCGCTGCTACCACATGAGACCCAATATTCGCGCTTGTCAGCTTGCCGCGAGGATTTGCCATCTCGTGCACCACTGCCACCGCCACTGTTTGACCGCGAGTTGGAATGTTTATCATGACCTGCAGAAAGTATGTATTTGAATGGCACGCAAAACCAGTAATTTTCTGATACTTTGAATAAACTGAACGAAGACAAGAGCTTATGATTCTCTAAAAGAATTATGATTCTCTAAAGAAAAGTTTGAGATCAAACGGAATTTGTCAGAGGATTCTTTCCTTTCAGTATTAAAGAAATTATTTGTTGTAAAATCAAATTAGACAGAGAAGAAAAAACAGAATGGGTGTGAAGGAAATTACTTACTTGACCTAGAGGAGTAGTCATTGGATTGGCGCTGGCGACTGTCTGTCCGAACAATCCATTCTCTTGGTTTCTCCCATTGCGAAACCTCCGTTTTGCAGTTGTAATAATACTTCTTACCCGATGAGCTCATATGCTCCGACCAGTCGCCGAACCTGGCCGTTCGTTCCATCGCTCCTCCTCGTTCATCGCCACGTTTATCCTAAACATAAAATTGAATAATGTCTTAAAAATATTTCCATTTGATGCAGCCAAAGCTGCCTCCCTCTACCTGCTGCTCTAGAAACTGCAGAGAAACTTTCCCGTGTGCAACGGCTTACAAACTTCCCGCTCGACAGTAGTGCAACGTAGTGAAAAACACGACTTGGCGCGAATTACGGTCACCCACCCGAGCGCTAACCGCCCCCCCCCCGGGGTTAACATGCGAGAAAGGGAACTTCAAAATTCTTTCGTTGTTAAAAAATATGAATTATTTGATATATTTAGAAGAAACCTCTCTACAGTGAATAGCAAAAAGGTGTAAAATGCAGTAAGCACAAAGTGCGCTACAAATTCAATTCATAAGCCAATAAAAAGTTTTGGTTTTTGGTTCTCCCTACAGTGAGCGATTCTATGCTGCAAAGCAGAATAAAAAGATGAATTTATGGATAAATTATTAGTTAATTGACCAAGGAAGATATATTATTAAACAAAATTGCTCTCAGAAAATGTTATTTGCTTGAAAAAATTACGAGTGTTCAAAACAAAGTTACTTAATAATGCCAAAAACAATTTTCGTTTGTTTATTTTTGTTATTATAATTAATTAGAACACGAAATTCTGTCTTAAAATGCATTTTCGTCAACATGGATCATACGAAATCTGTAAATGAAGTTTAGGCATTTCGCTTTTATTTCCAACTACAACTGTTTGAAGCTGTCCGCTGTAGGAAGGTTTTCCGTACCTATATAAGCTTTTGTCGACCTTACTTTACAACTGTATTGAGAGCAGATAATAACTTAAAGTACTGACCTGACACGAATTGTGTGTCGGCTTTCGCTGTGAAGACGACTCTCTAGACGAGTTTGAAGATATTTTTATGGGATGAAGAATCTAGCGAACAAAATAAAATAGAATTATATCTTTATGAATGATTGCCAAAAAGTTGACCATTTAGACAAGGATATTTTTGAAAACAACAAATTTTCCAAACCGCCTATTTTTTCAATTAAGGGTAACTCAAGAGAGTATGGGAATATGAAACCAAAAAATCAAGGAATGTATTTGTGATAGATATAAATTGTACACGTTGCAAAAGGTTGCGTGACAGGGCATCAACTATGAAAAAACAACGAAATTTCCAAAATCTTTTTAAAATATATGCAGAAGTTAAAAATATTTGAAAATGTGGGGGAAACAACGGGGGGAAACCACTATACAATTATCTTTTAATTCACAGCAACCCAAGAAAGTATGTAAATATGAAACTAAGAGATCAAGGAATGTATTTGTGGATATGAATTTTACACGTTGCTAAAGGTCGCGTGAAATGCGACTATGATAAAAACAAAAAATTTTGAAAATCCTTAAAAAATGTGTGCAAAACAGAGAAACATATTTAAAAATATGGAGAAACGGACTATTTTCACGACTATCTTCGACTAAGTTTAACCCAAAAGTGTTTGCACACACAATTTCTCTTTTCTGTGTGTATACTCCCTGTTATTTTGAGAAACGATTTCTTCGTTTTCAACTATTGAAAAATCTCATTTTCAGTAATAATGTGAAGAACATGTTTTATGAAATTCTTAAGGTGCTTGAGCTTCAAAGCCGAGAAAAATTGGGCTTGTCTTTAAAATTGAAAAAAAGATAATTTTGGTTTGGTTGACATCATTAGTAAAAAGGACTGGTAAGTTAAATGTTCTTTTTGTAGTTTTTCTCTCAACTATCCTTTGAATACTATAGAGGGGTAAGAAATAATTTAAATGTTCTAGCTGCGCTAAACTGATTTTTATTATCGTGAATTCGTATTTTTAATTGTAAAGAAGTGAATAGTTAATTAACGAGTTTTGTGATTCAAAACAAATGGGCTTAGGATTTTTTAGTGAACAGGCAATGGAGTCTGTTTACCACGATTTCAAGTCCGTTTGGAATAAACACTAAGTTTCTGATCAGTTTTCATGTTTAATAAATTTAAATGATATCTTACGTTTCAGAAGTAACCAAAAGAAATCGTAGAAAGAATCACAAGAAGAAAGTTAAACTTACAAGATAAAGATCTCGTTTTCGAGAAAATGAGATATTTAGACGTTAAAACCTGAAAAATCGCGTTTCACAAAAACGTGTAGCACGATTTTTTTCTTCCTTAATTGGCTCAAAATAATCGATTTTTAACGAGACCAAAACCTTCGTAGAGATGAATGTAACAATTTTAGCCCGAATTCCGAATAGTTTCAATAATTACAAATTTTCAAGTTTTATATTAAAATAGGAATGCAGAGCGACCAGACAAAAAACTTATAGAACAGAGTTTAAAATGATTATTAAAATCTTCAAATGTAAAATATTGAACTAAATATAAGTGACATCTGCGAATCTCATGTATTTAAAAAATTGTATTAATATTACTTAGCAATATTTAATTTTAAATTTGTAGTTTGGGACAAGCGCGTGACAAGATATTTGGTGCATTTTGTTTGTTTTTAATTTCCAAACAAAGTCGTCTAAAATTCTGAAACTTTACTGAGATTATTTTATAAAAAATGTATTATTCAATGGAAAAGTGGAAGGTGACTAGGTCTTAATATGTTTAAACTTTTTGTCAATCACCCTAATGCATTTATTTCTATACATATATGTATTTATTCTATTTTAAAACTATGAATAAAGTCTGATAGGTTTGCAAACAAAAAAAAAATCGAAAATAGTCGAAAAAGTCGTAAACTCTGAGGCCAGTGAATAGTTTAAAAATTATTTTCTAGTTTTATCCTTAAATATAAATCCAGTGTGAGAAGACAAAAAAACTTTTGGGACAGAATGTAAAGTGATTTTTAAAATCCTTAACTCTAAAATTTTGAACTATACTCTATCTTTGTCAACTCAATATAAGTGATACCTGTTCAACTTGTTGGCAATCACCTTTACATATATTTTTTATACACGTGATCTTGACTTCTGAATTTACGATTCAGCTATTAGAATTTACACAAACTTCTGATAAAGTAACTTTCAAGGATTAGGGCCACTACTTTATTCTCCCATAGTCCTTTATAGAAACTTGAATTCATTAGATTTAAAATTAGAATAAATCGAAAAAGTATTGCTTCTTGAGCAGCCCAAATGCATAGACCAAACACAGAAAATAATAAAAGTGCAACTTCTGTTCTGAGAATAAAATAAAATTCTTACCTCCCCACTGCTCCTATCATGATTGGTCCTGTGTTCTGAATCCCTGCTTTCGCGGCTTCTCTTGTCTTTCGGAGATCGTGCACAATCTACACATACGCAAGCAAGTATTTTACAGCTGAAAACGTTAAGACACAATACTGTTTTTATATTGAAAACGGAGTCATCTTCACTTCGAAAAAGAAAACATCAAATTATTTCTAGTAGAATTAGTCAAAAGCTACTTTTACTTCAAGATGAATAAAATGATAAAGATGCTAGAAAATACAGAATTTACAAAAAGGATATTAGTATGACTCTTTATTCAGTTATTTAGACTGTGTCTTGTCTCCAGAAATTCTGCAAGAATGACAAAATTTCTAGATATTCAGGATAAAATAGATAGGAAAAAATGAATATCTCACCGGAATACTTGTCCCTAGAGGAGGATAACTTGTAGTCTCTATTTTCTCTCTCCTTCTTGTAAAGAGGCTTACTGGCGTAATTACGGGGACTGTCTCGATCTGCCCCCATACCCATTCCCAAACCACCGGCTGGACTATACGAGTTGCCATTCGGGGAATCTCGCATCCGCCCCTCGTAACGACTATCCGACGTGGTCGACGATGAGTAGCCACCCTTCGAACTGTTATACTTTGCGTTCTGCAAAACAAAATTTTCATCCAAAAACATGATTGAATTCAGGAATCAGGACGAAGCATTCAACATTTTAAATCAATTTTCAACATCGTGACGCATTTGGCAACAATAATAAGACTTGTCTGATTCAAAATGCCTTCCCACATTCACTAATTTTATTTTATCATTTCAAGAGAGTACTCAAAAATATATTAACCATTTTTCAAAAACAAGAAGCCTGCACACCTTTGCATTCAAAACAAGCAAAAATCGTTCAGAGCCTTAATGCCCTGAGTTTTACGAAGTCGACCATCTTTAAAAATCAACAATAGAAATACATCAAAAAAACAATAATACTTCAAACTCATAAATATTTTCTAACACAATGTAATTTTTAAAATTTTCATCATAATCTTGCTCATGAACAATTTATTTTTATCACGCAGTTCAGATTGAGATTAGCTTAAATCAGAATTACAAAATCTGATTGGAGAATTAACCTATAAACGAGTAAGGTTCATGATGAATACAATTATATTATGAATGTAAAAAAACCAACATATTGACAAAGAATATGAATATTCTAAAGACGGAAGCGAGTAAAGCCAAATTCTCTATAAAAACTGTCGACTAAATTCTTCGAGGATGCTCTAAATCTAAAAAATGAATCGACACAATTTTTTTCAAGTGACACTCGACATGGCAAAATTCTACGTTCTAACAAAGAGAAAAAATATCAAAGATAAACATTGTTTTAAGGCTCGATACATACAAAGCCCCATAATTAATGATGCGCAAAGTTTTCGCAATGATTTTTAAGAGTTACCCGCAATAATACAGGGTCAACACAAGTATCTGGGTTATTGATTTTTACCAAAAGTGAGGTTATGTTTATGAAGCTCTAAACCAAAAATTCGACAAACTCGAGGTAAATCGGTCAAAAAACATTAAAAGGGTGTGAGAAAACTGAAAAGTAGGTCGAAACACTACATTTCTCGGCGACAAAAACAAGAAAATGTACAAATAGAAGCCGTGAAATATGAAAATCCACAGCGACAAGAATTCGAAAAAAAGCACTCTGAAGATTTTACAACAATGTAAGAAATTCGATTTTGTTTAAAGAATTTACTGTAAAAACCATGTCCTTGTTATTGACAGCAAGGTTTAATTAAAAAATATAACAGAAAATTCGTAATTTTAGTACACGAATGAACAAAACAATGGAAAAGTTTGGGTGCCTCCGAAAACAATACAGCAGACACGGAAACGAGAATAAACTCGAAAATCAACCAAAAATGCATAAAACACACAACATGTCGCAAAAAATGAAAATTATTATCCTTTTTTTTTTGTTACATCAAGTGACTTTCTACATGAACAAAATTCAGAATTTACGGAGGGGGAATTGTCAAAGGAACAATCATAATTAGGCAATATATGACTGGGTCTGGATTTTTATGAAAACCTAAAGGATCCGCGATTTTTTTGAGCTTTGAATGGTAAAAAAACCGGAGCAAAATTAGTCGGAATTAAGAGTGGTAGAGTCAGGGGTGGGGAAATGGTTCGCGGACGACAAAAAGATAGTCGATCTTCAGAAATCGGCTGGAAATTTTAATCGCGTTTTATGGAGAAGAAAATCAAAAAAGGAAATATGCGTGAATAGTGATTCGTGTTGTGAGATGGAGAAGCCCCCCTCCCGAACCCCCTGATACCCAGAGTATACCTTTGATATTTACCTGATAGGGATGGGCCTGGTGCTTTTCGAAGTACCTGCAATCATAAAGAATATTGGTGAGTTAAATGTGGAAAATTAAGTGGGCTTTCCTCGATGGACGTTCGCGACGATCCATCGGGGAAAATAAGCCCGAGAATGGCGGTAGTGATAGTTGGTCGGACGGACGGACGTCGTGATCGGTGAGGTTGGTTGTGTCAGGATCAGTTAATTGACGGAGAAGCCCTACCCATCGCTGATCCTCTGTGGTTTCCTCGCATGCATCACCACCATGTGTCTAGGGGAAATTCGCGGCCTCGGAGGTTCCCTTTTCGTTTGGTCAATGTCATAAAAACAACGGCATTTAAAGTCAACTTTCTTTCTAACCGGACGCCATGTCACATCGGTCACATCGCCAAGAAGACAACAGAAGACAAGGAGCATAGAGTGTGTTGCGACAGCGTGCCGTCGCTCAAGGGTCTTAGAACCTTCCGGGGTGATTCACAACCACTAAACAAAAGGAGATCTTTCTTACCTAATGTAAGCGCGCGAAAATATATTTTATTTGAAATATATTTTAATATTACGCAATCAAAGATTGATACAAGTCCGTTTAGAAGATATATGTATATCGAAATATCGAGATTTTTAGGATCCTTTAGGCTATTATTAATATTCAGGACTAATATAACACTTTTAAAGTGATATATAAAACTCATTGCTTATAAGTTGGGTCGTTGGCGTTGGGAGAATATGGGAGAATATCAATTGATGTGACGCCATGACGGTCACGGTCTGATTCTTGAGGGTTTCGCATTGTCACAACACAATAATATAAATAAAAATGTCTTCTAAAATCGAAAGCTTCTAAAATTGCAGGAATTTGCAATAAACGAGTGCGTATTAAGGTATGTACGAGTGTTCATTGGTGATTTATGTATTCTTAGTGCAGTGTTTCCCCAAACGTGATAAAGCCACGCGAAACTCACTTCGTTTTTGGATCAAAACAAAAGAAAATTTTAATAGTCACAATTATATTGTTGTTTTGCTTTTTCATTTTTTGTTATATTTAACTCTCTGTTGATTTGAACTCCCGCGATAATCGGAAATTTACGTTGATAGTGGCTTGGAACGCTTGGATTCATTAAAATGTTAAAAGTGAGGTTATGTTACACTACCTAAGTCAAAAACTCTAGTATTTCCTCAAAAGTCTGAATATTTATAATTTTCTTGTCAATGCTATATCTATTTTCAAGCATTAGCGATCGTTCAATATAAAAATCTGCTCAGTTTACCCAACATTTTTATGATCGTAACGTGATAAGATATTTGGAGGCCAATGTCATAACAAAATATTTGAGAAATAAAGTAAGTGTAGTGCAGGATGTCCAGTGTTTGGGAAAAGCGAGAATTGTATTTTCACTAAATTGTCTAGCAAGGCGTGAAAAATGACTTATAAATCAGAGGGTTACTACAGGTCAGGAAATTCTAGAAAGTCAGGCAATACCAGGGTTAATCGAAAAAAGTCAGGAAATTTTCGATAAACTAATGTTGGGTTTTATAAAATTTTCCATGACTCGCAGATTTGTAGAAAATCAATTTTTTTGGACTCTCGAATAACGAAAAAATATTGTAGATTCTTGAAATCATTCAGAGTTGCTACAAGTCAGGGAATATCAGAGAAAACGTGCAAGAGTGAGGGAATTATCGCTAAACCAATGTTAAAGTTAGTCAAATTATGTATGACTGTATTCACTAAGTGTTTAAAGTAAATTTAAAAATAAACCTTTTTTTGCATTAACATTATTGATCTCCTATAGGTGTAAGGTATTTTTTTATACCTATAAGAATTACTTTTAAATACGAGGGAAAATATAAGCTTGGTAATAAAAAAGGGAAGTTTTCGTAACAGTATTTGAAACTGAAAAGAAAGAACTTATTGAAAAACACAAAGTTTATTTAGGTGTTCCTGAGAAAATTATTAAATACGTAATTTTTATAGTTATTTCCATAGGGGTCAATTTTGTTATTGTTTCGGGAGGATAGAACAGTCTTCTCAAAGATTTATTTGTATACAAAATAAACCCGTAAAAGACTTTTTTGTTATGTTGAGGTCTTTTTGTTGATAAAAATTCGCTAAAAATGGTACATGTCTATTAGGGTGGGTCGAAAATAAATACTTTTGGAATTCGAAATCGCTACAATGCGGAACAGTAGCGTATTGGGGTCCTAAAAAAGTATAATTAATTTGGAAGCGATCGACATGCAGCTTGGTTACCCGCGCTCGCAAAAAAGGTTTCAAAATTTTCTTGTTTGCAGAGTTTTTAAATTTTATTGAGTTTTAATTTTTTTTTATGTACCTGGAGGTCAAAAAAGTCCTCTCAATTTTTTTCGGATTTTAATCTATCATTTTCTGGGAAATAATTCATATTTAATTTACCATTATTTTTGGACATATTTTTTAACACGTTTGCAAATAGGAGGAAAATTATTTGAGGTGAATGAAAACTTTTGAGTGACAAAATTGCATTACAAAAAAAATCCCCGAATCCCAGGAGTCAAAATTGGCATTACAGCGAATTTTTAAAATTTTGATTTTGGTATTTATTGAACTTATCTTCATAACTTGTAGTTTAAACATTTTTGTGAGCATCTGTGGGTTTTTCAAACATAGAAATACATTAGGAAGAAAATCGACAAGACTCAGGAATCGAAATTGGCAATACAGCGAATTTAAAAAAATTTTGATTTTGGTATTTTGTGAACGTATCTTTATAACTTGTAGTTTAAACATTTTTGTGAGAATGTGTGGGTTTTTTAAACATAGAAATACACTAGGAAAAAAATCCACAAGACCCAGGAGTCAAAATTGGCAATACAGCGAAATTTGAAAATTTATATTTTGGTATTTAATGAACTTATCTTCATAACTCGTATTTTAAACATTTTTGTGAGCATGTGTGGGTTTTTTAAAACATAGAAATACACTAGGAAGAAAATCGACAAGACTCAGGAATCGAAATTGGCAATACAGCGAATTTTTAAAATTTTGATTTTGGTATTTTGTGAACGTATCTTTCTAACTTGTAGTTTAAACATTTTTGTGAGCATGTGCGGGTTTTTCAAACTCAGAAATACACTAGAAAAAAATTCGCAAGACCCAGGAATCGAAATTGGCAATATAACAAATTTTAAAAATGTTGATTTTGGTATTTAATGAACTTATCTTCATAACTTGTAGTTTAAACATTTTTGTGAGCATGTGTGGGTTTTTTAAATATAGACATGCACGAGAGAAAAAATCCAAAAGACCCAGGGATCGAAATTGGCAATACAGTGATTTTTAACATTTTTGATTTTGGTATTTAATGAACTTATCTTCATAACTTGTAGTTTGAACATTTTTGTGAGCATGTGTGGTTTTTTTAAACATAGAAATACACTAGGAAAAGAATTGACAAGACTCAGGAATCGAAACTGGAAATTAAAAATTGGAAAAATGTTCAAACTACAAGTTCAAAAGACAAGTTCATAAAATACCAAAATCAAACATTCGAAAATTCGCTGTATTTCTAATTTTGATTCCTGGGTCTTGTAAATTTTTTTCCGAGTGTATTGCTATGTTTGATAAATCCACACATGCTCAGAAAAATGTTCAAACTACAAGTTCTAAAGATTAGTTCATAAAATACCAAAAGCAGAATTTTGAAATTCGCTGTATTGCTAATTTTGATTCCTGGGTCTTGTGGATTTTTTTCCGAGTATATCTCTATTTTTAAAAACCCCAAACATGCTCACAAAAATGTTTAAACTACAAGTTTTTGATTCCTTCCCTTAAACATGCAACTCAGTATTTTACAAATTTGCTGTATTTACAGAATTCATCTTCCAGAGGTATGCCATTTGTTTAGTGAAGTTTTTTAGAAAAATGTCAAATGTATCAGAAAAAAATCTCTTGCTATTTTTAATGTGTTATTAATTTTTTTGCTTCAAAAACACGTGTCTGTTAAACAGGAATTATAATTCGTGGATCAGTATCATACACAAATTGTTTAAGATTTAGTTAATTCAATTTTCCAACAAAAGACGAAGAATAATTGTTGAATTATCAGAATTTGGTTTAGAAAACCCCCATAAATTGGCATACAAATTATTTGTATAAGAAATCAATTTTTAAAGTTGAATTTATTTTTTTTTACTCGACAGACCAGCTTTTACGATCTCTCCAAGGATTCGTAAATAATGCATTGCCAGGTAATTCAATCTATTCCCTAAGCATCCTATTTTTATTTTCAAATATAAATTAAGTTGCTTAGTTTGATGCAATTGTTTGCTTAGACTAATAATTCAATGCGTGGGTAACAATGGAGAGTGGATTGACAAGGATTAATGCTATTGATGGTGAAGTGTTAATAATAACAAACGAACCAACGTCCATACCAACGACTCACAAAGTCAATTGTGAAAATGCTACGAGCAATAAAAATAAGTCAAAACAATACGGCACCAAGCCTAGCCCAACCGAGGATGAGATTTTTCATTGGCTTGATGAATTTACGTCTGTTATGTGTTCAGTCGCTGGAAATACAAACTATGAGTTACTCGAGTACCTTCTTATCTCCTATCAAAAGTAAGAATTATTGCTTACAAATTATACTGTATAACTTCTTCCATTCACTGAATCGTTCTGATTTGATTTTTTCTTCCAGAAATATATCCAGGGTTTTTTACAGCTGTTGTTTTCTCAAGCCGTACAGGTTTGTTAAGTTGAAGAATCACATCAGGAACACTCTAATCTTCTTTTATTTCTGCTGGCGAAACGTAAAAGAGGTAAACAATAAGATTTATATTTTAAGGGATAATATCGTTGTTCGAAAAATGAAGATTTTTGCCTTAAAAATGAAAAGTTTTGATTTTTACATTCAATTTTTACTTTTTAAATGAAGGCTTTAGAATTTACTTCCATACACACTTTAATTTTCAAGTGTTTCAATTTAGCCATGTCTAAATTATTAAATCATCATGGCAGGAACGTAGAACAAGCTTTTCCTAAACGTTGGGTTAATGCAGTTGGACAGAATCGACAAAACAGCCAAAAGTCTTATTTATTAAGTCTATCATATAAATGTTATAACGTTATAATATAACCAGTAGGGTGGTTCTTATTTATACTTGGTGGATTTTTTCTCGCATTTCTCTGCTCTTACTCACCAGTTTTGTTCGAATGCCCAAAAAAAAATCTCCCAAATTTGAGCAAAATCGTTTAATATTTAGGGGTGGCGCAAAGACCATGAAGTTTCCCATTGATTTAACCTGGGAAAGAGCCAGCTTTTTGTAAATCTAATATTTGAACGTGATAATATGTCACAAATAATTCCGTGTTTCAGTATATTGTTCAGAATTCATAAGAGAATAAGAATTAATCATATATTTTGAGGTTGAATAGTTGAGAATAAGTGACAAATTTGAATTTTACGTAAAATTGCTGTTTATTGACGCTTTTAAAATTTTTTTAAATAAATAATCATAAATCGGTGATCTAAGAATACTCAGTCATTTGTTAACTAATATTAATTGTTTAAACAATTTTAAACATTTAAGAGTACTCTTAAAAAGCAAAGTAGAACATAAAAATATTTCAATCTTTCGACAGATAGCAAAAATAAAATATGTAAACAAAAAAATTGTTCAAACAATTTAAATTTGCTTGAACATCTACAAGCATTCATAATCAACAAATTAGTACTTAAAAACATTGAAACTTGTCGAAAATTTAATGAGATAAAATGTTTTTCCTATTTTTTTAGGTAAAATATATACTTGAACGAATACGTATTATTTAAATAATTGTAAAATTATTCAAACAAATTATTTTACTGCTATCATTCATTAAATAACTCATAAAGTCTAGAAAATACGTTCATTTCGCGAGTTAGATGAATATAAACAGATATTTAAACAAATTAAAATTGTTTAAACAATTGCATATTTGTTAAAAAATGACTTTATATTCTCAAGTTACCGATTAATGATAATTTATTTTTTTAAAACATTCAAAAAGCGTCAATAAACCGCAATATTACGTAAAATTCAAATTTGTCACGTATGGGGTTTTCTTTGGGGACCCATAAGAGCGGTTTAAAATTATTCAACCCCAAAACTTATGATTGATTCTTATTCTCTGATGAATTCTGAACAATATACTGAAACACGAAAATATTTGTCACATATTATCATGATTAAATATTAGATTTACAAAAGACGCTTTCCACGTCAAAAAAATCAATCTTGGCAGCCATCTCATCGATTTTAATGAAACGCAGTGTTGTTGTGGTACTTTATGGGTAATGCTTTTTGGCAGAAGGATTTTCAAAAATTTTGAAAATTCTGGGCGTGACGCCATTTTGAAATTTGGGGTGGTTTTTTTTTAAATTGTAATATTTCCGACAATTTTTTTCGGATTTTAATGAAACTTATAGGCACTTTGTAAAACAAGATGCTGTTTTATATAAAATATGGAACAAAAAAAAATTTCAAAATTTTCACAAAAAAAAACTCAAAAAAATTTTTTGATTTCATTTTTGACAAATTTTGCTATTTTTGATTTTTGATTTTTTTCGAGAATAATATTCCTTGTTCTTTTATCTTTCATTTAAAAAAAAAACCCAACTCATCTGGTTCGCGAGTTATGAATATTTAAAGAACGACATTCCAGTCGAATGCTTGAGCTACGCAGCAGCTAGGCGGGTAGTGCAGACATTGTCATTACACAATGTACCGTTGAAACGCTGCAGTCTCAATCATTCCTGTTTACTTAGTTATTTTTCTCTCTCGCTTAGAATATTTTCGCTTAAGAACAGATTTTTGTATCTGAAATATTTTTGATGTTGTGTCAGGAGCAGCAGAATATATTTTGCAACGGATTTGATGGCTATTGATCGGTATGAAGGAATGAAATCCTCTCGTACCATCAATTGTCTGAGCTTTCAGAAAACGATCGCTAAGAAATTTCGCATGATTTTCATATTCGCTTGTGGCACAAAAAATGAATTTCACTTTTGGCATAGCGCTGATGGCCCAATCGTACAAGGATGCCGTCGTAATCTGATTATCTAGTGGTCTTCGCAGACTCGCTGCTGTAGCTTCGCGCTTTAGTGTTCCAGATAATCCGTCACAAGGCCCTTTTCCATGAGAAGTGGCATAAAATGCCATTCTCCTTTGATTTTGAAGTCTTCTTTGAAGTGCGCAAGATTAAGAAAATTAAATTTATTCTTATATTGCGAACCAGCTCCATCGGTGAAATGTATTAACTTTTCTACGTGATATCGACTTTTTAGTTCTGTGATTACTTTCTTTGAAAACAAATTAACGGCAGTTGCATCGTGGTGAAGGCAATCCGAAATAATCATGAAACTGTCGTGCACTACTTCCCCATTTTCTTTATGGTAAACAACAAAGGGGTGGATCGTTACTTGTGTCTGATACCAGTAGTGATTTTGGATGGCGTCCTGAATTACATTAGTAAAATTTTCACCAAAATCGCATAAAACCAAAAACACTCCTGCTTGAAGGGATTGTTTGGTATCATCAATATATTTACTTTGAACCTTCGCTAGGAAATCATGTTTCAACAGATCAGGTAAATCTTTTGTAATTACATGAACGTATTCGTCGCCGGAGTTTACAATAGTTTCTAACATTGAGCGAACTGTGTTTGTCCATCGTTTGTACGTGACATTATCAATGCAATTTTTGTCAAATAATTCATGTAACTTTTCTGTTACTATTATTATACCAGGGCAATTTTTGCAATAATTTAAAAAGCAATCAGGTTTTGGGTTCTCGCATACCATGGTGCCTAAAATGTCTTTATACGATCCGAGAAAATCATTTCCAGGTTGTGCATCTGCAAGCTCTTTCAGTCGTGCTCCAGCTATCATCAGTTTCATATTTTGATGAATTTTACACACACAAACTGAATGTGTTCCATTACTGCCCGTCAGAATGCATTCCTTTGGTCTTAATCCCGCGAATTTGGAAAACCCAACCTTACAGTCAGGATATCTCTCTTTATAAGCTACGTATAACTCCTTCAAATTTCCCAAGAGTAGTCGTTTCTGTTCATGTACTCGAACTCCATTCTTCTTTACTGACACGTAATCATTTTTTCCAGGCATTTGCCGACTAAAATCGCTGTGGCGATAAAAATTATGAACAAGCGTTTCTGCCTCTTCAGATAGTCTTTTTCCAAGTTTAGGATTAGGAGATGAACCGATTCCATGTTCGGTGTGAATGACTTTTGCCAAACGAGCCATATTATAAGGAACACTAAACGTGTGTTGTATACGCCGAATTTCCCAACTTCTTGGCAACATCGTTAAGAACTGAACTTTTTCTGATTTTTTTGTTGTTTCAGAGATTTTTTCTTTCAACTCCTCAACGAGTTCATTTATTTCATTCTCGTTTTTGTTTACAACTTCAAATATTTTCTGCAGCTCAAAGTCTATAGCTTCCCTTATTTCTTGTACTTTTCGTTTTTGGGCTTTTATTGATCTTCAATCCTTCCGATTTTCAATTGGGGGAATTTGCAAAATTTCAAGTATTTTGTTGAGCTTTATTATTAATTGTTCATCCTCGGAATTCAGATACAAGTCTTCCACTTCTCCAGAAACCACGCCTTCTACTTCATTTTCTGAGGTAATTTTCATTCTGATCTACTGGAGGAAGATCATCAATACGGTTCGGTAAAGAAGAAGGGGGTGGTGCAGAGTTTCCTAAAACAGCTTTTACATTGTGATTGGTTTTTGGGGGATGAAGACGACATGAATTGCATATAAGCTGCCCCTCTTTGGCTTCGTTAATATCTATTTTTTTACAAAGTTCTTTTGTAATTTTGCGAAGTACTGACATATTCAAATTTTTGCAGTGTCTTTTTTTACTAAAAGGATTACAACACCGAGAAAACGGAGCCATTTTACCTACTTTTTATAGTATTTTACAGCTAAGTATTTTTACAGACTTCGATTGAAAGTTTAAAATATAATAACGTATGTTCGATTAAGCCACTTATAAAGTTCATTCGAGAATGCTGTTACTAACTAATAACCTTGTCACTTATGGAAAACACACTGTCAGTGAAAAATTTAAAGGTATATCCAATAACGCGATTACGTGAGGAACTAAATTTTTTACAGACACTTATTAAAAGCTTAGAGAAACTATTTGTGTACACTACATGTAACTCTATTAATGCTGACTAAGGAATATCGTACTCAACTCTGTCAACAACAATAGTGTCCAAAAAGCATAGTAGAATTGTACATCAGTGTCTGCTTGTACCAAAAATTTGTTTATCAACACCGCTGGATTGAGTACACTAGTCCGAGACTGCAGCGTTGCAGCGGCGCATTGTTTAATAACAATGTCTGCACTACCCGCTTAGCTGCTGCGCGGCACAAGCATTCGACTGGAATGCCGCTCTTTAAATATTCATAACTCGCGAACCAAATGAGTGTCCATCAAGTTTTTTTTTGAAATGAAAGATAAAAGAAAAAGGAATATTATTCTAAGAAAAAATAAAAAATTAAAAATAGCGAAATTCGTCAAAAATCGAATCAAAAAATTTTTTTGAGTTTTTTTTGGTGAAAATTTTGAAATTTTTTTTTATCCATATTTTATATAAACCAGCATCTTGTTTTACAAAATGCCTATAAGTTTCATTGAAATCCGAAAAAAATTGTCGGAAATATTACAATTTAAAAAAATGTCGACCTCAAATTTCAAAATGGCGTCACGCCCAGAATTTTCAAAATTTTTGAAAATCCTTCGGCTGAAAAACATTACCTATAAAGTATCACAACAACACTGGGTTTCATTAAAATCGATGAGATGGCTGCCAAGATTGATTTTTTTGACGTGGAAAGCGTCAAAAGGCTGACTTTATCCCATGTTAAATCAATGGGGAACGTCATGGTCTTTGCGCCACCCCTAAATATTGACCGATTTTGCTGAAATCTGTAGATTTTTTTTTGCATTCGAAAAAAACTGGGGAGTGAGAGCAGAGAAATTCGGAAAGTGAAAAATAAGGGCCACCCTAATAACCAGTCATTCATGCAGTACAATATTTTTAATTAGCGTTATCTTTTAACTCATTGTTTTAGAAGTATTCGCAGTTTTTCTATACTCCAGTTTTAAGAGCATCACACTCAGTATTAACATAAAGAAAATTATTAAATCTTGCAGGATTAGTAAGATCCGAAATATTTTTGTAAGATAAACCCAACTTTTTAAACTTCCATGCAGAATTAGTATGAAATAAGATTTAAAAAAAAATGTGTACAAGCAATACAGTGAGAACATATGAGTTAAAAAAAAAAGGTCAGTGTGATCTTTTTCGAAATCAGTTCCTTATGATCTCTATTTTTAACCCTGAAAAAAAGTGTTGTATTTGATATTATTCTGAAAAATTAAGAGATATATTGAAGCTAATGTCGTTGAAACTAGGACCCAACCTCAAAATTGAATTGCTCATTTTTCGTTTTGCATAAAAACTATTGAAATTAGCCCATTTTTCACTCCGAATACAGATTTGATTCAAAGCATGAATAGGTCTTAAATATCTAAAAAAAATGTAATTCTAGTATCAATGGAGTAGAATGAGTTAATAAAATTTTGAGTTTGGGTCCCGATTCCAAAGCCCCTAATCTCCCTACTGTCGAAAATTAAGTTTTTTTTTAATGCTGTATTTTTTTACTGATTACTTATATTTGGATATAAATTTTGTGAATGATGGGGAAATCCTTGACCTATTGAATGATCGACGAAAATGTACAAGTTTTTAGAAAATTACAAAATGGTGGCTATTTTTCTGCAAATATTTCAACTGGATTTTCTCAGAAAGTCCACCTTCTAACATTCTTATAATTTACGCGGATGTTTCTGACAATGTATACTACATTTTTCATTACTGTCTTTTTTATGTAAATTATTTTTTCCGTAAGAAAACATTTTTTTGTCAAAAAATCAAAATTTGTAATTTTTGCGCAAACTGCTAAAAACAAGGTGAATGCGAAGAGTGCAGAGTTGTTTAGAATCAAAATTTCTACAAAAAGATCTTCTAGTTTTTGAAAGGTTACATTCCATCGACTTATGTATTTCGAATATTGTCGAAACAATCATAATGGTTAATTTCTTTATTACCACTGAGTAAATTTGATCGAAAATTTCGTTTTTATATATGCAACTTAAAATTTATTGTGTGTTACACGTCGATAAAAATAAAATCAATGCCTTGTATGTAAATTACAAACAAATTGAAATAAACTATAATTTACTGAAAAATAAGTGATCTTTTTAGAGATCGTGTAGGTACCTTCTGCCAACAGAAAATATGTTTAGCGGATTTTTTTTAAATAAAGAAAATCGATAGTACGAGCGAAAACATCGAGTGCAGATGCAGCCATGATTTAAATAAATATATTCAAATCGATGGCATGAAACCTTTTAAAAAGTGTAAAAGACTTTTTGTAGAAATTTTATTCGTAAACAAGCTTGTACTCTTCACATTTATCCTTTTTCTTAGCAGTTTACACCAAAATAAAATTTTTTGATTATTTTCGAAAAATAAAATTTCTCGCTGAAAAAAGGTTTACGCCGCCATTCTGTCCTTTTCGAAAACTGTTATATTTTCTTTTGATCATTCAAAGATCAAGGATTCTTTTATCATTCAGGGCGCAGTCCCATGGATACATATTAGCAGAGTAGCAGATTTGCGGAGTAGGTTTTTCGACCAATTGGATGATTGCAGGGAATTTTCTAAAAAGTTTTCTGAAAGAGATAAGTTCAAGCCGTGCAGGGACTAGGGAATAGTGTAGCGCCTGCGTTCGTGATGTTTTCAAATATTTGAAAAGTGATAAGTGAAAATGGAATTTGGTGGTTAAAATATTGTTCAAAATGAGTAATAACGACGGAAATCAGTCTGGGGTAAGTACTGATATAATAAAGTAGAATATTACTATGTTTTTGTAAACAATTTGCGCAAAAAACGAAATGTGAGGTGTTATAAAACGAATTTTAAAGCTGGATGGGTAAGCTAACCAACACACAAAAATTTGCAGTTTTTGCAAAACTATACAAAAATAAAATAATTTCGTGAACAATTCTAAATTGTATGTACTAAATTTATTGACGCAATGTTTTCTAAAAAAAATGGCGAAGAAGTTCGGTTTACTTTTTCGATATGCAGGTTATAATCTATGTGGTCATCCGACAATAATTTTTATTATCTTTTCAAATGAAAAATAATAATTTAGAAACTGTTCGCTTCTGTTGTCAATATAATTATTGATTTTGAACAGATATAATAAATAAACCGATATAATAAATATTTTTTAGACTGCGCCTAGTCGTCCTGAAATATTGGGATAGTTGGAAAAGGGCATGGACTAGTCGTTCCAAAAATTCGGGATGACTAGCCAAGTTTATAAAAAATATTTTACTACTTATCCCGAATTTCGAGATGACGAAGGGACTTCGATTTTCCTAATATTGTCTAAATAGGATATTTTATTACTGCCTTCAGCTCAATTTTTTGAAAACTGATACTTGTGAAAAACAATGTTTTAATTAGTATTCGTGTTCAGCAGGAATATGCGTATATACCAAAATTCATATAATCTCTTTTAGTTTATTGCAAAAAAATAAAAGCGTGTGTGGCTGTAATTTATTATTTTTTCTGAACGATGTAATAAAATCAAAATTCTTTATTTTATTTTATATTTAAGTTAAATACTTAATATTATTTGAGTATATTTGAAGAAAGATGCTTTTGTTTGATTATTTTAGAGAATTATTTCAATCTTTAATACCAAAGCTTGGAGATAGTTGATCTAATTTCTTCTAAATTAGGGACATAAACTTTTCTTTCTTTCTTTTTTCTTGATTTCTTTTCCTAATGAATAGCACAAGAAAAATGTTTCTAGTCCGCTAATTTGTAATCTGCATATTTCGAAACCGCCCTATCCCATGGTGCATATTAGCGAAGTGCGGAGTAGAAGCCAGCCAATACGAATGTCTTCTCTTGTATAAATTGTTTTTTGTTTTTTCTTAAAACGGTGCGTTATTGGCAGTCTCCTATTTGTCCAAATCTGTAAACCGTAAAATGTACGGTCATGGGACAGGTAGACAATAAAGTGTGCTGATTAGCAGATTAGAAGAATTCAAAATATTCGAGAAATTTCAGAAATTCATAATATTTCAAGAATTCAGGAAATTTCGAATATTCCAGGAATTCAGAAAAGTTAAATATTTAAGGATATTGAGAAATTCAGAAAATGTCAGGTATTTTCGATCATTGGGCAATTCAAGAAATGCAGAGAATTCAAAGAATTTTAGAAATTCAAAACATTCAAAGAATTCAAAAAAGTCAGAATATGCAAGGATTTAAGGGAATTCAGAAAAATCAAGAGCTTTTGAAAATCGAAGAAATTTAGATTTTCACAGATTTCGAGAATTCAGGGAATTTAAAATATTTAAGAAAAAACCAGAATTTGAGTAAATTCAAAGATTCTCAGCGATTTCAGAGCATTTAGAAAATGTAGAGAATTCGCGAAATTCAGAATATTGAAGAAATTCAGGGAACTTATAGAATGGCAGGGATTCCAGAGCATTAAAGGAATTCAATACAGTCATGAAATTGAAGGACTCGAAACAGAGTTCACAGAATGCAGGTTATACTGCAAATTCTAGGAATTTCAAGTGTTACACAATGTCAAGTGTTACACAATGGCGAAAAACTACGCTGAATTTCAGGGAAGTCATGGAATGCAGAGAATTTCAAAAATTCAAGAAATCCAGAATATTTACGGAAATAAAGGATCCAGGGAATTCAGAGAATATCCAGGATTTCACAACATTCAGGAAATTCAGATAATTTCAGAAATTGTATAGCATTAAGGGAATTTAAGGAATTAAGCTCGGAATTTAGAAGATTCAAGGAATGCAGCAGATTCAGATAATTAAACAAATTTCGGAGAATTCAAGGGATTCACAGAATTCCGAATATTCAAGGAATTCAGGATATTCGAAGATTTCAGGGAATTCAGAGAATTTTATAGATTTTAGAGCATTTAGGTAATTAAAGAAATTCAAAGAATTAAAAACATTTTGGGAATTCAGAACATTAAAACAATTCAGGAAATTGAAAATATTCAAGGATTTCAGAGATTCCAGAAAACTTTAGGAATTTAGGGAATCTGTCAAATTTTCATTGCTCTAAACTAAATATAAAACTCTTTACTTTAAAGAAAGACATACAATTTTGTACTGTTTCAAATAATAAACTAAGAAAGTTAAAGATTCCACTCCTCCTTGAAATTAAAAAATTTTAATTGTAATAGATTCTAACATTTGATTTAATTATTTTCATTGAAACTATTATCAGAAGTCAAGAAGTTTAAAGTATTTTTCATTAGTAAATTGAACATTGATTAAAAAATTATTGGTTTCTAATTATTTATTTTATTTTATTATATAGTTTCAAATATTTGAAATTTATCTCAACAACTTTCGTATTTTATCAATTAAAAATTATCATTTTCTTGTTACATTTATGTGCTTTTTTCAGAATTTAAATAATAAAACGAACCAATAAGAAAAAAACACCAATAATAAAACAAAATCATCTTTCTTCAAATCTACTCAAATAATATTAAGTATTTAACTTGAATATAAAATAAAATAAAGAATTTTGATTTTATTAAATCGTTCAGAAAAAATAATAAATTACAGCCACACATGTTTTTATTTTTTTGCAATAAACTAAAAGAGATTATATGAATTTTGGTATATACGCATATTCCTGCTGAACACGAATACTAATTAAAACATTGTTTTTCACAAGTATCAGTTTTCAAAAAATTGAGCTGAAGGCAGTAATAAAATATCCTATTTAGACAATATTAGGAAAATCGAAGTCCCTTCGTCATCTCGAAATTCGGGATAAGTAGTAAAATATTTTTTTATAAACTTGGCTAGTCATCCCGAATTTTTGGAACGACTAGTCCATGCCCTTTTCCAACTATCCCAATATTTCAGGACGACTAGACACAGTCTAAAAAATATTTATTATATCGGTTTATTTATTATATCTGTTCAAAATCAATAATTATATTGACAACAGAAGCGAACAGTTTCTAAATTATTATTTTTCATTTGAAAAGATAATAAAAATTATTGTAGGATGACCACATAGATTATAACCTGCGTATCGAAAAAGTAAACCGAACTTCTTCGCCATTTTTTTTAGAAAACATTGCGTCAATAAATTTAGTACATACAATTTAGAATTGTTCACGAAATTATTTTATTTTTGTATAGTTTTGCAAAAACTGCACATTTTTGTGTGTTGGTTAGCTTACCCATCCAGCTTTAAAATTCGTTTTATAACACCTCACATTTCGTTTTTTGCGCAAATTGTTTACAAAAACATAGTAATATTCTACTTTATTATATCAGTACTTACCCCAGACTGATTTCCGTCGTTATTACTCATTTTGAACAATATTTTAACCACCAAATTCCATTTTCACTTATCACTTTTCAAATATTTGAAAACATCACGAACGCAGGCGCTACACTATTCCCTAGTCCCTGCACGGCTTGAACTTATCTCTTTCAGAAAACTTTTTAGAAAATTCCCTGCAATCATCCAATTGGTCGAAAAACCTACTCCGCAAATCTGCTACTCTGCTAATATGTATCCATGGGACTGCGCCCTTATGATATCCAAATTTTGAAGTTGAAAAAATTAAATAAAAAAATGACGGTCCTGTAGAAAATGACAATGCGGAACTTTTCTATTCAAAGTTTTTCTTTCCGATGTATATTTTTAATAACATAATTGAAAAAGGGATGAACAAATTTCGCCAAAGTCAATTATTTTTTAAAACATAAATCGTCCTCGCTTAGACAAATATTATTGAAACTATTTGAAATTTGGTTCATATACGCATTATACCCTCGCGATGCCTCAAAAATGAAGAAAAAAGTTTAAAATACCAATTGTTTAATATTAATTAATTGCAAAAGGTGACCTGACGGTAAACACGTTTTTTTTAGCTTCGGCGAAGAAAAGTATAGAGGGAACTTTTAGAGTTGAAACAACTTCCAGTTACATATTTGTTCCTTACTATTGTAGGAAGATTTCTGAAAATTTTTAGATCGATTCATTGAAAATTGGCGGAAATATCCATTTTGTAAGAAAGCACGCGACGTCGTCTACGATTGCATCGTTAGCAGATTCAAGCGCTTCTTAGTACTCTCCTTAGTACTCTCGCCTTCAAACTCTTCTATTAAGGACTCTTCTTTTAAAAATTAAACATTAAAAAACCTGCCCTTTCCCCCAATTAATAGAAAATCGACTGCTTTATATTTTGTTCTTTGCAAGTTGTTTATTCCTCAATTATAAAACACATTGTTACAATTGTTCATCATCATTTCTGATCAATCATCATACATTTTTTGAAATATTCTCACACAGGAACATTAAAATTAGATACTCTCTCTATTATTTCTAAACCTTTTTATGCTATATCACAAATTTAATCACCTTTTCTTGCCAGATTATTACTTATCAGGGATTTTACTATTTTCTCAAATCTATATAATTATATACTTCGGTGTAGTTTTTCGGATGAGTAAATTCAACAATGTGTCATACATTTTCTTTGCCATTTTATCACAGGAAAATAAATATTATAAAGACATTTTATTATTGCTACATCTTTTTTATGCTACATCAAAAATGTTATCACTTTTTTGTTAATAGATTATATATTATGATTTTTACTGCTTTGTAAAATATATATAATTATATACTTTGGTGTAGTTCTTTGGCTGAAAAATGTAAGCAATCTAAATTTTAAATATTACTCACATTTTTGCTTTTTATTAGCTTGTTTTATCAATGTATTTTTTAGATATAAAAATCTTGAATCTTGATTTCGTTTGCATATGCAGAGCAAACATTGCAAACGTCTGTTCGAGGCAATTTAAATGAGAAGTTAGCGTGAAGGTTAAAATACTTGGAATATTTAGACTCGTCTATTGGAATTTCCACATTTCCTGTGACTGCCGCATAATAATCCAAAAATAAGTAGTATAACTTATCAAGAGTTAAATCTGAGGACTCAAAATAATTTCGTTTTGAATTAATGCTTTTAAATCATCAGTTATTTTCACTGCGTGATTACTATGCTTTCCTCGGCTATCTGCGAGAGTCTTATTGCTTGAAATTTTCTTTTGTACGGTTTCTAATCTTCGCTTATTTATACCGAGCACTTGAAAAAAAACTGTTTACAAACAATGTTGACCCTTGTACTTGCAAAATAATAGGTCTACTTTGCAATGCTACTATTTCCATTGATACTGCTCGCACAATTTTTTTTCTTAATCAGTGAACTGATTAAAACGTTTTGGGCTAGATAATCACCCAAATTCGAAAAGTAATCGTGGAATTTCTTCTGTTCCGAAACGTCGATTATCGAGAAATATTTCTTATTGCAGCAGGAATCGAATTGAGTAAAATCTCGTTTGAGAATAGATTTTCTGATTGTGAAACGTAGTCTAGTCCCTAAAATAAATATGACAAGTTTTATAATTATTGAAAATTTTTTGAAGGGCTCCGCACGAAATCTGGGAAAATGGCTTCGAATCGATACATATAGTTTTAACATATTTTTCAGTTTGTACTTCTGATGAAATAAGTCTAACAATGATAATTTAACAAAAAGTTATTCTATTGTGTAAAAAAGATATTATTATTTGGAGCAATATTTGCTTAAAACAATGCTACAAAGTTGCGGTGTTTTCTGAAATTTTTAAATTTCTTTCAACTTTTTCCTTAAAGTGAGGTAATAAATAATAAAAGTTAACATACATACTTT
Organism: Andricus quercusramuli; assembly: GCA_932178445.1. Taxonomy (NCBI): domain Eukaryota; kingdom Metazoa; phylum Arthropoda; class Insecta; order Hymenoptera; family Cynipidae; genus Andricus; species Andricus quercusramuli. Next base: position 354,476 of record CAKNXH010000244.1, read on the forward strand.
TTTAGTTAATTCATTATTGCTTAAAACTATCTTCTCTGAGAATAATGCTAGAAAGTTGAATTTTTTCTATAATTTCGAAATTTTCTTAGTTTTGAACAAATAATAAATAAACAACGAAGAGAATAATTTAAAAAAAATCAATTTAAAGAAAAACGATGTCTTACAACAGAAACAAAGACAAAGACCCTGAAATGAAAATTTGTAGCTGTACGCTTTTTATTATGAGCGGCCCCCCCTCCCTAGTCCCTGGAGAAAAAAATGTTATTGATGATACGCACATATAAAAAGAAACAGGTCTCAACAAAATTGTCAAGTATGAAATCAGAGATGAATGAATAATTTTTCATTTTTCATTTAAGAAAAAAAAAACTACAAAATTTCAGAAAAGCCGCAACTTTCTAGCATTACTCTAAGTGAAGAAAGTTATTTGAGAAAAAATTGAAGTTATTGAGAAAAAATTGAAATTTTTAGAAAAAAAACCGCCACTTTGTAGCATTATTCTTCAAAATTAGCGCCAGAAACTCGCAAAACCCAATTTTTCACTTAAGGGGAATTTTTTGAAGCATAATAAAACAGGTTTATGATGTTGAAGCTCTAAAAGTAACTTTTTATTTAAATTCTATAACTAATTGTGAAGAGAAATGTTGAAGGACAACTCGATATCCCTAATATTGATGATTCCGTCCAAAACTTCACAAAAACATATTTTTTCTTATGAGATATACATTTCAAGCTTGATGGGGTTTACGGAACTTCAAAATATCAAATTTGGTGACATGAGAGCTTGGAAATTCCAAGTAACAAATTTTAGATCACCTCACCCCTCTTTGAGAGGAAACGCTTCTTTAGCACCTATTAAAGCTGTCACTTTTACGTGCGGGGTCCTTTAACGAATTTTAATTCACACGTCTAACGAAAATTTTAGAATTTATTGAATAATTTAACTTTTTAATATGCCAATAATTGTAGTAATTTGAATATTTTAAATATAATTAAGATATCATTCTTGCATTACCTTGTTCCTGCAATCTTTTGTCACATTTCTCTTCCACTTGCTTTCGTCGCGAAGACTTTTACGACCTACTTGAAGTTCTGACGTAACTCAAAAACTTGAAAATAACTAGAAATTTCTAATTATATTGTTTTGCAGTGAAAACACGAAAAATATAATATTCAATTTGATCCAATCAATCAGAGAGCGATCTGTACAGTCTGAAACAATTCGGGACACTGAACGCTTTCCACAGTGAAAATTTCAAAACAAAGACACTAGACGGTTTGTTTACATTCTTTATTCCTAAAACAAAGGAAACAAAATAAAGGGTGGAACAACTTGCGAAGCACAAATTTTCCTCTTTTTAGTTATTTTACAATTCACTGAAAACAACTAAATTTTTCCGTCAATTTTCAATAAATCGATCTAAAAAATTTCAGAAATCTTTCTCCAATAGCAAGGAACGAATGTCTCACTGAAAGTTGTTTCAACTCTAAAGTTCCCTCGATACTTTTCTTCGCCGAACCTAAAAAAACGTGCTTACCGTCAGGTCTCCATTTGCAATTCATTAGTATTAAACAATTGGCATTTTTAACTTTTTTCTTCCTTTTGTAGGCATCGCTAGGGTATAATGCGTATGTGTACTAAATTTCAAATAGTTTAAATAATATTTGTTTGAGTGTTGTCGATTTAGGCTTTAAAAAATAATTGAATTTGGCGACATTTTTTTGTCCCTTTTTCAATTATATTATTAAATATATATATCGAAAAGAAAAACTTTAAATAGAAAAAACTTCCATCTTGACATTCTCTACAAGCCCATCTTTTACATTCTCATTCTAATCAGAAGGTACCACAAAGAAAGAACAAGTTCGTCAACAAGCCGTTTTGGATGAAAATTCAAAAAGTGAGCACATTTTGAAAATTTTTGAGACCACTGTTTTCAAAGACATGAAAATTCTATGTACGATTATTAGTAGTACGCAAAAAGCTAAACAAAATATCCTAATGACTTTTCCCGATAAAAAAAAATTACCGAAGTTATAGCATTTTGAAAATTCCAAGAAACAAACGAAAATTAACATTTTAAGCCGAAAAACGCACGATATAAAAAAAAAGCCAAGAGAAGAAAAAAGTTGCTTTTTGAACACCCTACAATATTTTCATAACAACAAATGCAAGATACGACAAAAGATGAATCAAACAAAATTGTGCACCTTAAATAGTTCTACAAATTTGTTATTATTGACTTTTTGATATGACGCGTAGTTTTTGTTTTATTCGTAAAAATAGCATTGAATATAGAAAAATTAAATTTGTAGACGAATAACACAAGCTACGAAAAAATGAGGGGAACAAAATTTGTTCATCCAAGAAAGAGGTACAAATTTGTTATGAATCATGTTCCGATAGGGTGTATAGTTTTTGTTTTATTCGTGAAAATAACATTGATAGTAAAAAAAATGAAATTTTTGGAAAAATAATGCAAGGTACGAAAACAGATGAATGAACGAAAATTGTGCATTCAAAAAAGATTTACAAACTTGTAATCAATTTTTGTTGTAAGAATATATTCAAAATGAAAAAATGAACTTTTTTGAAAAACGGCACAAGCTAAAACAACATTTTAACTAATAAAATTTGTCGCCTAAATTATATCATTATTCTTCATTTGAAATCAAATACAAATTTAGTCATTTATACATGAAGAACATATAACACGAAGCACAAAGTGCGCGATCAATGTATTTCGGAGCGCGAAGCGCGGCGACCAAATCGCGCGCTATAAGTGTGCTCAAACTTTTTTGTTTCTATCCTAGGGTGCACAGAACCGAACGTGGGATGCAAGGTTCAAACGATTTTCAAATCACATATCGAGCGCAAAGCGTGAGTGTCTGGATGAGAATGTGTTCCTTAAGGTCGCTAGAACCTTCAGTAAATAAAGTTCCTTTTCAGTCTAAAATAAAAACAAATTTAACAATCACTTCATCCGTAGAGGTTTTGATAATTTTATAATATTTGCAAATAAACCTTTTCTTTTTATTGAAGTCGAACACCAGATTCAAAAATCTAGAGGAACCGAGCATAAAGCGCGAGGTGAATACATAATCGAGCGCGAAGCGCCTGATCCAACAGTCGCGCGCCCTAGACGCGCTCAAACTTGCGAGCGAAGCGCGCCATGAGGAATTTAAATTTTTTAACTTCAAAAATTGGATATCATAAGCCGTTTGGACAATGGTTTTCGCGTTTTCGAGCGCTCGTCCCTTTATTGAATCCGGACCCTCAATTTATTCTGACACCCTAACCTTGGACCTTTCTGCATGATCTGAAATGGACTCGGTCTCCATTATATTTTCAAAATTGACAAAACAAAATCAAATCAGGTAACTTATTCATGGCACTAAACTTTATTATAATAATATTCGTTTTATAAGTCAAAATAACATTTTTCCTTTGAAGAAAGTACATTTTATATGATTCTAATGTGAATTTACACTAAATTTTAAGGTACGCACTCAATTCATAATATTCAAATTAATTCTATATTTCAATTGTTATGTTACTTAACCTTCACAAATTCTATTATTATAACCGTTTCTTTAACATAATTGTTGTCATTGAACCAAAAATATCTTCAAAAGGTAGAAAATCAATTCAACGTAAAGAAAAATTTCTATTGGAACAAAAAATCATTTCTTTGACTCAGAAGAGATTTCTTTGTTTCAAATAAATTTTTTGTTGACTGAGAGCCAATGAATATTTTTCTTTCATTCAAAGAATTATTCTTTGAATGGAAGAGGCTTTTTTCTGAGTATTAGCAAAGTTTCTGAATCCGAATGTGTTTACATTTTTGTGTTTTTAACATTTGTAAATACTTTAGTATTTTATTTCAGTTTGTACGAATTTCCAATTTTTTGTTCTACACACACACATATATAGATAGAATTTAAAAAGTTAAATCGCTTCAAGGCCATGTGATGAGTGTGTCACGTGGCCAGATTCCTACCTTACCGGCACTTTTTTTATTTGTCAACTTATTTTCACACAAATAGCTACATCGAGTTGAAAATTTGGGATAATAAATAAGAAGCATTGAGAAAGGCAGCTCTGGTCCTAAATTGTAATAATCATGAAAAAAGCAAAAAAAAATTTTCTGTTTTAAACTTTTTTCGTGATCATTACAATTTATGACCAGAGCCGCCTTTCTTTGTGCTTCTTATTTATTATCCCAAATTTTCAACTTGTTGTGGATATCCGTCTGAAAATAAGTTGTCAATTGAAAAAAGTGTCGGTAAGGTAGCAATCCGGTCACGTGACCCACTCGTCACATGGCCTTAAAATAACTTTTGGGTGCAGTTCCGAATAGCTGAATTCTTTGATTTCCTTGAAACTCCGTAAACTTATGTATTTTGACTCGCTGATTACGAATATGATAGTGAAAATTTGTGACAAGGCGATTTTCACGGTGAAACCATAAAAAACCATAAAAATCATGGGTTTTTCCGTTTATTTAAGCCAATACGCAAAATTTCGGAAAATTGTTCAAACAAAAGTTATAGAGATACACATTTTTATCTCCAAATATTTTTTTCTACGAGTGGTAGTTTTCGAGAAAATTAGTGATACATCGTTTTTCATGGAAAAACCATGAAAATCATGGACTTTTGCGTTTATCTTAAGCCAAGACGCACAATATCGCCAAATATTCCAAACAAAAGTTGTAGATCTCATCGAGTTACACATTTTTTGTTCGAAACATTTTTATCTACGAGTGATAGTTTTTGCGGAAATTAGTGATACATCTAACCGTCAGCTCTTTCCTTACTGTTCATTACCATGGCGACAATGTCTCGTGGGGAGCGGAAAGGTATGTTGGTCAAACCCCTACCCCTTTCCAACGTCTCGTGGGGGACGGAAACGCACCTCTGTGACTGGTTACAGAAATAATGTTGGTCAA
>CAKNXH010000244.1:359437-386214 GCA_932178445.1 Andricus quercusramuli
GACTGGTTACAGAAATAATGTTGGTCAATCCCCTACCCTTTGCAACGTCTCGTGGGGGACGGAAACGCACCCCTGTGACTGGTTACAGAAATAATGTTGGTCAAACCCCTACCCCTTTCTAACGCCTCGTTGAGGGCGGAAAGGCACCCCTTTGACTGGGTACAGAAATAATGTTGGTCAAACCCCTACCCTTTGCAACGTCTCGTGGGGGACGGAAAGGTACCTCTGTGACTGGTTACAGAAATAATGTTGGGGCTTATTGCACTGACATCTGTTACATTTCAGCAGATGTATCACTAATTTTCTCGAAAACTATCACTCGTAGAAAAAAATATTTGAGACAAAAACTGTGTATCTTGGTGAGATCTATAACTTTTGTTTGAAAGATTTTGCAAAATTTCGCTTATTGGCTTAGATAAACGGAAAAAACCTTGATTTTTATGGTTTTTGTATGGTTTCACCATGAAAATTGCCTTGTCCTAAATTTTCACTATCATATTTGTAATCAGCGAGTCAAAATTTTGCCCTTTTGAATTTTATAATATGGACAGAATATTTGTTATATGTGACCCTGATAACTTCTTGTAACAGGCTTGTATGATGATTCTATATTGTTTTCGCAAAAATGATCCGATCTGCTTCAAAAACATATAATAAATGACTTTGTTATATTTTAATTAGTTTCGGACTTTTGGCCGCATTTTGACCATCCTGCTCCACAGTGCAGTGGTGCTATGTATAATATTTCTTAATGTTTGATATTACAGAGAGTCAGTGATGATTATACGTACCTGGAGAAAATGACGGAAATTGTCAGAATGTATCTAGATCTAGAGGTTCTATCTTCCTCGAAGGACAATGATTCCTTTGACAACCTTTCTGCTAATATACTCCACGCTCTCCACATATATTTAGGTAAACTTTAATCTAAAAGATATTTAATAATCTGCTCATCGAAGCGCAAATTTAAATGTATTTTTTCAATTTTTTAGACAACTCGGAAGAACACGTATTCAAAGTTCTACTCAAAAGTAAATGCGTGACGAAAACATTTAGCAGAATTTACGTTCCTATATTCCAGTGAGTAATTTAATTCTAAGTACACTACCAGTAATTTATTGACAGTATAATAACCAATAAATAATTCCTTTTTTATTAGAAAATACTTTTCGAACCTGAGAAGTAACGCTGAGTCCCTATCCAACTTCGCATACTTTCGTTATTTACTAGCGTTTAAGTTATGGAAGAAGATTGTCAGCAGTCGGGAAGAAAAATCCAAAATCACAGACATGGCTTTGATGAAATTGGGCTCTTTGATGCCGAAAATGGATCCAGAATTATCGCAATTTATTCCAGAACCACCTCCGGGTGAACAAAGCGGGACTTTGTGGCTTATGCAGTCTAACATGCTCGACTTCCGAAAAACCTGTGATGGTTTCCTGACGCTGGAAGCTAAAATGCATTCTTTCTCTTTCAGCACAGAATTTGAGGAGCTAAATCTTGACGGATCTAACGCACTCTTGCAGGTAATTTATCTAATAAATATCAATTTTATTCTGAAACCTAAATCTATATATGTTTTTATTTTTTTATTTTTCAGCTGGATCTAGAGGACGGTTTTAAACTAAAAGCGGATCCTAAGCTCGTGCAAACTCGAAAAAACAAACCTGTACCAAAAAGAGTGTTTCCAAAACTGAAGCCAGGCGAAGTGCTCTCCATTGATTTAACCATCGATAACGAGGAAGTAGAAGAGATCAACATCAATAAACGGAAGATAAAAAACAAACAAAAGTGGTTGAAAGAAGCCAAAGTTCACCGCAAATTTAAGAAACCTCAACCTTTCCCTAAACGAACAAAATTGGTTCAACTTGCAGACGCCCATAGCACCGAAAGCTGTGAGAATTTGGAAAAGACTCGTTCAGAAAACGCTTCACTTTCTAAGACTGTCTACGGTCTCGACAAATACTCGGTTTGTAGTCTTGTTGAAGAAAATATCGTCTCCTCGCAAACTGCCGAGAATAAAGCGAACGCCCTCAGGGATAAGAAGACCTCAGCTGTTGCAAGTTTGACGAACATGTGCCAAAAGTGTTGTAACACTACCTCAAACGCTGCTACTGAAAAGTCGAATACTAATAAGAATAACGCTGATTTTGTGCACAGTAGTACAACATATGTAACTTCTGTCTGTGATAAACTTAGAACTAATGTATTGCATAATGAATCTAGAGATATATTTAATTACACGACCGAGGCTATTTCTTCACGAAGTGGAAAAATGTTACCAGCCGACTGGGATAACAGATCTGACAGGACGGAAATCTGCGCAGTTTCCACAACAGTTGGAGATCACGCATCTGAATCATCTTCTGGGGCCTGGACAGATTACAATAGTGCGGATTCTGAAGCCCCCGACGCAATTGCTTCGCCTACGTCAGAAATCTTCATTAATTCGTGCAAGATTCAGTGTGAGGAAGTCGGTGAAGAATCAAAGCTCGGTGGATTCTCGACTACAGTTTCTGATCCTCTGACACCTGAAAAAACGATTGATGTCTGCCTTTCTGAAACTGTGGCTAGAACGACACCCACCAAATTGGACATTTGGAGCGGAGAAATGAATCCGATGGGATTCCACAAATTTTCCGAAGATGTGGCTTCTTATTTGGATCAGCATATCCCATCAGATACGTTATTGGAAGGAAGCTTAGGCCCCACGGGAATTCTGAATTCGTTGTTGGACTTTGATCTAATAGGGCGTGTAGATTCTTCTCCGAATGATTTTGTCTACTCAAATGTCCAGGCGATTGACCCAAACCTTTTGAGAAAAGATCCAGACGAATTTGATTTTAAAATTTCTAATTTGTTTTCCGAAGATTCACCACTGAGTTTTGAAAATGAGGAAAGAATGGAGATGATGGATGAGCCTGAAAAAGTGGGTAATAGTCCGGAGATGGTGGAATCTGAAATGAAAGTTAGCGAAGAGCTTGCTGAAGCGATTGAGACACCAGAGGAATGGGGAGAGCAATTAAAGGAGGAAGTTTCAAGCACATCACGGAAGATCTCGGAGACTCGAGAGTACAATACAAGACATAAAAGGAAGTCTGTGGTTTGGAGAAGCTTGATGGAAACAAAACCTCCAAAGAGAAGGAAGAGATCGAGAAGATATTCGAGTTTATCGTCCGACACTGAAGATCTTTTTAGGAGGGAGAGACGAGTTCAGTTGCCTTTTAAGAAAAGGTGTTGTCACACGTATCAGAGGGAAATTATTAAGAAGAAAAATTTAGATGTAATCAAGAAAGGTAAATTCTTCGCGTTAAATTTAGTTTTCGTTTTACATCTTAGTTTTTTCCCCTATGTTTTTCACGAGCAGTTTCGTATTTATTCAAAATTAGCGGTTTGGTCTTTTTATACTGAAAGAAATAACATGCTAAAATATTTTGGAATTTTGATATCAACTATGATTTTTACGATTTTAATATAACAACACTGAAGATCAACAACTGAAGAGAAAACATCATGGAAGAGTTCAATCATCGATTCTATAAAGGATTGCACACAAACGCACGTCTGTGATAATAAAAAGGCTTTTATTTATTTTTTGAAACTCTTTAACAAAATTCCCAAAGAATCTGTGATAAAATTTGAATACAAATTCGATTATTTCGTACGTTTTCATTTCATTTAGTGCATATTTGAAGATGATAAAAGTATGCCTAGTTAATAATTCAGGTAAGAACTATATGCAATTCAGGATTAACGTGACTCAAATTATGCTTGAAAATATTTTGTTTAAGTAATACAAAATCATTTTTTGAAGTAGATCTGACTTTTATCATTTTGCCGAAATTAAAAGTATACTTTCTTTGTTGTATGCTATTTAAATCAAGGAAATGTACTTAAAAAAACTATTTTTATTTGAATTATTTTAATTTCTACGTTCTAGGATCTTTCATAATGACGCAACATATTATTCTTAACATGTTCAAAATAGTACTGAAAGTTATTTTTGTTAATTACGTATATTACAGTGGGTTTCTAAAACGAATATTCTGGAATATTCTAGTATCTATCAGAATTACAGGTAACTTGCAAAAATTTGACGTTTCAAAAACAATTATTTAATATTGTATAATTTTTCAAAACTTTGAATATCATCTCGATTCAAAATATTTGAAAGTCGTAAATTTGTGTATATTTTAGAATCTACCAAAACGGAATGTTCATAAATTCAGGATGACAAGTGGAATGGGAAACCGAGAATTTTTTGTGACTCATTTTCTTTTAAATGTATTTGTATTTTGTATTTATTCATGAAAAGTTCCAAGGGCTAAATGTAGTTTTCGTAAAAAAAAAAACCTATCCCTAGATAAAGCTTCAATTTTGAAAATAAAACTAATAAAAGTTCCTACAATTTTTAATTGAATTATTAAAAACTGGCTATAAATTTATATTGTTGAAAAAATCTATAATTCTAACTGAAAGTCTCAATATTGGAATAATTATATCTTAAACGTCCAAAATTGAGTATCGTTAGATTGGAAATCAATATTTCGAGATTGTCTAATTTTAAAAGCTTCGAATTTGTACATTATTGAACATTTGAGTTTGTACTGAGTTTTAAGTGACCACCCTATAAAATATTTTTCAATATTCCCGAAAATTCATGAACGTGTCTATATAGGCCTGTATCCTAAACTTGGCCTGAATATTTTCGTGCTCGGTTTCGCACATACCTTCAAATTTATGTTGATCATCTACAGGTCGATGGGTTTCTCATTTTTTTTTGTTTATCCACAGGTGTTTGATTTCTGCACATCCCTAAAGGTTCGATATTACAGTTGCAGTCAAGTACATCAAATCGACCACTTATCTGCTTGGGAAGAACTTTGCATCTAATCAACATCTCGTCCGGTTTGATTCAATTTTTTTAAAGAATGTTACCTCCAATTCGGTATCATCAAACTTATTATGAAATATTTGATTCCAGTACAAGTATCTTTAATTCTACAGGATGAAAAATTAAATTGTTCTTTTTTTAAGAATTTTCATACAATTTTCTACTTACAGTTTTCTACTTACAGTTTTCTACTTATGAATATTAACTAATCAGTATTTAAAACAGTGACTTTGCGTCTCTTTTTACACTAAAGAATATTCAAATTCGAAGCTAAAGTATTTTAAATTTGCTAAAAATGTTCACGCCTTATAATTCCTTATAATTCGTATTCGCTTCAAAGGGCAAAATAAAAATTATAACTCTAGTCGTTATCGAAGCGTCAAACGATCGATGACTCCAAGAGTTTGCAACTAGAGCATTAACAAAGCAATTTGAGACAAGTATACGAGATTTCGCGCTTCAGTGGTGATATATAATTTTACCAGACTTAATTTTTATTTAAAATAAACTCTTAAGGTTACTATAAAATATAAATGTAGAGTTATAGTTACGTTGCGCGTCATCATAATTTAACTATTATTAAGACCGACATATCTTCCGCGTAATTTTATTTTATACTTCCTTTAATATTACGTTTTGAGAACGCTTGCCATTACTTTAGAAAATCAAAGATTGTGTGTGAGTTTAAGTGATACATTATTTTTTAATTTTGAGTACCTTATACTTAGTGACCTTTTTCTTACATTAGATAGTGAGATAATGATCCATTCTAAGAATCTTCCATGACTATATAATTATAGCCATTATATTGTAATAGAAACATCAGTGTACCTCATTCCTAATCTAGTGACATATTTTTACTTAAACATTTATCGACTCAAGTTTAATTTTATAAGAAACTTATACTTCGATCAATTTTAGCTCATTTTGATTAACATTTAGTACACAGGCAATTTCAACTCGACACAAAATAAAACACTTTAACAGCTGTTTTTAATGCAAACGATTTTTAAATTTCAAACGTTTTCAAGATTTCTTTGAAATTCAAAACATTTTCTAAATAATTTTCAATATAAAAACCTTAGCCAAAATGAACTGAACTATACGCAAATCCGAATTTTACGTATACATTACGCAAAAAGATTTTATTTACTACGCCTAAGTTTTTACGCAAAATATTCAAACAAGTGTGACCTGTAGACTGTAGAGTTTAAGTGTACAATTACCCAAGCTCACGAAGAGATTATTAGGAACAATAGGAACATAATTATATTTTAAAACAGATTACGGAAAGCATTGCTGCAGGAAATATGTAAAGTTATGTATAATTCAGCTCTACTATCGTATTTTACCATAAGACGCAATAAGCAGTTTTTTTTTTCAAATTAGGTACTATATTGGACAGTGGAACCTCTCCCATCAGAACCTTCACTCGATTAGTAATGCAAGGCCTTTCAGTTTTATAAATTTGATTGGAAAATTTTTCCCCTGATACATACAGGGGAGACCGGCAATTGTCAATTTTAGTTTCGGTGAATAATTTTTGCAATGGCCGGTAGCTCAGGTGCCAACACTTTTTTACTCATTAAAATTTTTATAAATATAACTTCCTCCAATAATCTTGTAAAATTATGCCAGTAATAATTTTCATAATGCCTTCTTTCACTAAAAACTGATTTTTTTTTTACTTCGTCATGTTTTACGCAAACAAATTTATTTTCTATCAATGTAATAATTCTTTTCATAATGTTTACCAATTATGTTTAAAATTATAAGTATGAACGAGGGGGTTTAAACCTAGTATTTTGTCAGGTAAACGTTGCATTTTTACAAGAACAACATTTTTTAAAAGTTTCTATTAGAAAATTCACCCGATTTTTTCGCTTCCGGAATTGTTGCTTCGGATGGTACAAAATGTGAATACAGCCTTGGCCTGGAGGATAGTTTGTTTGTTTTTCAATTAACCATCTTTCGTTTAAAAATCCTCGATCATATTTCTAATTTTAAATATAAATAGTAAATCTTATGAAAAGAATAACATTAAAAAAATAAATTTTGTTGCAAAAAATATGATGAAGTTAAATAAATTCAGTGCTTCCGTGAAAAATGCATATATTACATCGCAAGTAAGGTTAGAGGCACATATTTACACGGGGAGCTCAATGTTCGCAGGGCGAATGAGGTATGATATTTTATTTGAAATCACCATGTTATGAGAATATAGAGCCCCCTGAAAAGTGAGTTTTGTTTTTTCCATTTGTCAAATTTCTCGAAGGCCAGCTCATATTTATCCTTAGATTTTTCGGGTAGTAAATCTTGTTTTGTTTCTTTCACTTTTTCATTTATGTTAAGGGGTGGCATCTTGATTGTTTTTTCCATTATTTTAAGTTACGAAGATTTAGAATTATAACACTTTGCGACTAGAGCGAATACATTGTGCGTTATTCAGTGGACATTTGGGGAACTAGGAATCTATCAGTGTGGCGGCGTTTGGATCTAATAATCTGTCAGTAGCTGACACCGTTCGGTTAAGGGCTATCTAACGTTTACTTTTTTGGGGGCGTTATAAGCTCATAACATGGTGGTTTCGAACACAAACTTATTACATATTTGCACAATTTTGGAAGATTATTGAAGAAAATTAAATTTAAAAACATTTTAATAAATTAAAAATCAAATTTAAAAAGTACGGGTAGCGAGAATCGAACACGCCGTGACAAAATAATACTTACGTGATGAGCTTTCATTAAAAAAATTATGAACCGAAACTAAAATTGACAATTGCCGATCTCCCTTTCTTAGGTAAATTAAGTTTTCAGTTTTATAAAAAAAAATCTTGGAAAATTGACAAATTTTGATGATTTTTATAAATTTCAATTACTCCGAGAATAATGAACATATTCTAAAGTTCTTGAGCTTTTTTAAAGGCAAATTTCCACAGTATTTTGGTAAATTATCAAGATATTTTTGAAATATTTTCCATAGACTCAATAAGAGGCTGGACTTGATTCAGAAAAGGTATACATATTCATAAAAAACTTGTACTTTACACATTAGTTAAAAAAATTAACAGATCAATATTGTGATAGATTAACTGATTTTCATTAAAGTATGATTATACTTACTTTTATACAATTTTTGTAAGTAATTTTTACAGTTTGTTTGTACTAAGTTTTGCCTTTTATTGAATTTGGAACAAAATTCCAAACATGTCTTATTAATAATGGACAATTAACGTTTAAAATTACGGAACAACTTGAAAAAATTAGTTATTATTTTTAGAGTTATTAAAATTTATTGAAAAAGCATCTAACACTGTCGTGTTTTGTAATATCCTTTTATAAAATTTAGAATTTGACTCATTATACACCGAATTTTATTATATATCGTGTTTTTATGGGGAAAAAATTTCAATAAAATATTATAAAAATTCAAGACCTATAATTTTACACATAATAGAAAATACTCTTTTTTAAATTTCTAAATATAAAAAAAGGTTGCCGATTTGTATAGGTTCTATTGTATGCATAATTATTAATTAAATTTTATATTGAGATATGTGTACCTACTTAAATTCATAGACAACGCTTCAATATCCGAACTGTAATTTTGTGTCTGAATTTGCTTTTGATTCTGTCCAATATTATGATGTACCTGAAGTTCAAATGAACGAAATATATTTTTTCTAGTTAAAGTTTTTATTAAACTACTGTTCAAGTTACAAATAAAATTAAGATTTATCTTTTTTTACATTAAATTAGTTTCTTTGCAGATAAAGTCAAATTTTCATTTTTAAATTAGTCTAAGAAAAATGTCTTTCATTTGAATCAGAACTTCAAGCATATAGTGCAAGTGTAAGTAATCGATAAAGCCGAAGTTTTATTCTAATTGCAGAAATTGGGGAAGCGTTGTTTTTTGTGATACATTTATATGGTGTTTTAAAAAATTTTAATATTCAACCTTTGTATTAATTTTTAACTGTATTATTACTACTTTTTGTACAAACGCGTAGTATTTTTATTTTTTGAAATAACGAGAAAGTTAACTTTCTCCCCACTTATTTGAAGAGAGATACTCTATGCTAAGTACTCTATAGATACTCTTGTCGATCTTAATTATAGAAATAAGTCAACCTTCTTAAAACGCATTAGTACAAATAATATTATTATAGGACTTAGTGATACGAGAAGAAATATGTATTTCCAGTAAAAGTATTATAAGTGTTGGAAATCTTATAACGTGTTTGTTTTCTGGAATTGTGCAGATTAAAAAAAAATATCATTAAAAATAACTTTGGATTTTCAAATTCAAATTTCGCTGTTTCAAAAATTATTATTTCATTTATTCAAAAAAATTAATTTGTTTAATGAAAGCCCATTGACATATTTTTAGCATTTTAGTCATTTACAAAAAGGATTGAAATATTTCGAACTTGATATCACGTTTATTATACAAATTTCGTTATTTTATATGCACTTTGTCATTTTATTAATGTAAAAATATGTTATTCTAGGAAATAAACTATAACTATAGACTAGAGAAATAATTGCTATTCTACAAAATAATAATTCAGGGTAGTATTTAAAATTGCAAGGAACACTTTGAAATAGAAAACTTTCAAATTGGAATAATTTTTAGATTACAATTTTTTTATTGTTTGCTTCAGATTTAAATCGTTCAACATTAATGGATTAGGATTTGAATTTTGAGAATTAGACAATTTCAAATTAACAGTCTTATATCTAGTTAAATAATTAAATTGTAGTCCTTAAAAACTGAATAAATGTAGATTAAAAATGTATAAACTAAACATTTTCAATATTTCAACATTGTACAATTTAAAACTGAAAGTCTTGTTATTTTCAATATTTTAAAGCTTCGTTTAAAATAGTTAAAAATTTTTTTGTTTGAAGGTTTCAAAATAAGAATTGTTCAATTTTACTGGCTTCTATTTCAAAATTGAGCAATTCCATGTCAAATCTGAAGAATTTCAGCTGTTAGAAATTTTGATGAAAATTATAGAATCCGTTCTCTTTGGTATTGAAAGAAAACCCCTAAAATGATGTTTTAACATTTTTTTTTAATTTAGGAGATAACCAAAATTGAAAAGTTTGGTCCTTTTTTTCTTAAACTTTCATAACTTTGATGATTTTGATATTTTTGATGATATTAAGGTGTATTTTTGAAAATTATTCGTAATATGACGCAGTTTCGAAAATTGTTCTTTAAGATATTAAAAAATGTCTTGGATTTTTCGAAAACTAATTTTTAAACAGAATTTCTGAAAAAGGCCAATTTTTATTTTCTTAATTTTTTTATATAGATAGTTTACAATGGCCTCTACAAGCCCTGTAAATATCAAAATGGGATTTCCCTGAATTTTCGAGAAATAATTTAAAACATACGTTCTTAATTATTTCTCGAAAACTAAGGGAGATCCTATTTTGATACTTACAGGGCTTACAGAGGACATTGTAAGCTATCTATATAAAAAAATGAAGAAAACAAAAAGTGGGGTTTCTCAAAAATTAAATTTAAAAATGATTTATTGAAAAATTCAAGAAGTTTTTGAATTTTTTTCTTCAAAAAATATTTTTTTTGAAACTGCGTCTATTACGTATGTTACGAATAATTTAAAAAATATACATCTTAATATCATTAAAATCACCGAAGTTATGAACGTTTAGAAAAAAAGTACCAAAATTTTCAATTTTGCATATCTCCTAAGTTTTTTTTTTATTTTAACCAAAATTATTTGAGGAGTTTTCTTTCAACGCATAAGAGAACTGATGCTATAATTCTCATCAAAAGTACTAACAATAGCTGGAATTCTTCAGATGATTTGACATCGAATATCTCAAATGTAAAATTTCGGAAGCTCGAATTAAATATATACTATCTAATTTCGAATGTTTAAATTGAAAATTTGAACGATTAAAATTAAGACTAGGTAATTAGAAAGTTCTTGTTTTTAATACCTCAAATTATAAATTGTTTACTTTCGATGGCTAAAATTTAAAAATTTAAATTACTAGAAGAAAAATTTGAAAATCTCCAACTGGTCGGGAATTTTTTTCTGAGTTTTAAGGTAGCTACTCTGTAATTTCATTATTCTTTCACTAATTTCCAGTTCTCACTTTTATATACGCAAAAACGTAATATTATAACCGAATCTGAGAAAATTAGATAAGATTTTAAAGTATAATGATAATTAATTGATTATTATAGCAAAGTCGAAATAAGCTTGCAATAAAAGTTAATCGGCATATAAATAGTGTTCCGGTTTTTCAATTGGCACTACAATTACTCATTCATATTATGTACTCAGATACTAATTTTAAGCTAATTGTCTATCGACTAGTAATCTACTATTGTAACTGATAACGTGCGAGGCTAGACGAAGATATGAGACTTATTTATACATACAAGTATTATTCAAGCCCACTTCCACTATCACTGAATTACTCATAAGTTTCAATCAATCTGTGAAATATTTAGTCTGATTACTGAAACCATGACGCCGTTGCCGACTGATTAATGTGCTGTAAACACTACCGAGACTGAAGGAAATAAAAAGCAGTTTTCAATAAAAAAATTATGGTATAAGTTCTTTTCAGTAGATTTAACACGTAGTGTATAATATTCTTTAGGATCTAATATATATTTGAAAAACATTTAATGTCTACAGACTTCACAGCACAAAATGCTCTCAAAACGGGGGAAATAAGGTGATTTTTCACGAAAATAGGGGAATAAATTCTTTGAAATAAAACTGATGTATTTGCCATATTTCTAAGAGTTTAAGTCGAAATATATTGCATTTTCAACAAAAATGTTGATTTTTGAACCAAATAGTTGAATTTTCAACAAAAAAAAAAAATATATGTTCGAACCAAAAAGACGAATTTTCAACAAAGAAAGACTTTTCAGTCAAGAAAGAAAAATCAACGACAAGAAAATAGTTGAAGTTTCTATGCAACTGTTGAATGTCCGTGCTCAAAAGACGACTTTTCTGCAAAATAAATTAATTGTAAACAGAATATTTCATTTTTAACCAAAAAGTTGAATTTTCATTTTCCAACTAAATATTTTAATTTTTAATCTACAAGGGTGAATGTTTGAAGCAAAAGGACGAATTTTTAATAGAAGAGTTCAACTTTCAACAAAATGCATGAATTTTCAACCAAATAGATGAACTTTTGACTAAAAAAGATGAATTTTCAACCAAAAATGGAATAGTAAGATTTCCAGTTAAGAAGATTAATTTTAATACAAAAACAGTGTTTTAACCGAAGAGATGAATTCGTAACAAAAAATTAATTTTTAACAAAGTAGTTCAACTGTCAACCAGGCAGTTCAATTTTCAACCAATAAAGATGAATTCTCAATCAATAAAAATGAATTTCTGACTAAAATTCTAATGCTTGATGCATCAACCAATACATATGAATCCAAGCGAAACTTGGAGCTGAACTCCAAAATACAAATTTTACCAAAAATGTAATTGTTATATCGAGTTGGAGCCTCGTGAACATTTATTTTTTAGAGGTTTCAACAAAATAGAAAGAACAGTTTTATTATATTTATTATTTTATTCTCTAAACAAAAATGTGAACAATTATATTCTCTCATTGAAAGCGTCTAATGTTTTGACATTGTTTTTAAAATTTTCTTAATGTTTGACTCCACATACTAAGTACAGGTAATGACAAAAATGTATATTTATGAAGTTCATGACTTTCGCAAACAATGAAAGAATACACAAAAAACTTATTGTAACAACATTTTTTTTAGATAAGCAATTTTTCCTGAAGAAGGCCCGCATTGTGTGCCGAAACGTCGATAAGGTTATTAAAGAACGATGTTTAAAGAACTAGAATCGTTTTTATTTATTCTTTTTCTTTACTGATGGGACCGATAGACCGAAGAAAAACAATATTTTTCGAAACCAATACATATATAAATTTTAAATAAAAAATAGTAGAATGCAACAAAAAATTACGAATTATTAAAAAAATTGTTGTATTCTCAAACAAAATAGATTAATTTCCAACCAAACAGTTGCATTTTTAATTAAAAATGAATTTTCAACAAAAAAATTGCAACTAACAAAGATTTTTCAGCCAAGAAGGAAAACAAAATTCAAACAAATTTTTTAATTTTCAACATAAAAAGATGAAATTTCCATAAAACGGTTGAATTTTTAATCCCAAAATATTAATTTTGAACAAAATAGTTGATGTTTCTATCAAATAGTTGAGTTTTTATGCCAAGAGACGACTTTTATGCAAAATAGATTAATTTTCAACCCGAAAATATGAATTTTCAAGCAAGAAGATTAATTTTCAACAAAATACGTTAATTTTCAATCCACAAAGATGAATTCTAAAAGAAAAATGTAATAGTTGATACTTCAGCCAAAATAGACGAATTTTCAACAAAAACATATCAATTTTGATACAGAGTTGAATTTTCAACCAAAAAAAAATTTTTAATTACCTGAAAGAAAAAAAATGTCAACCACATGGTTGAATTTTCAAGCGAAAAAGATGAATTTTCTACAAAACACTTGCATTTTCAACAAAAAAGAATAAACGAGAAAAACTGAGTTTCTTGAGAACAGGGGAAAAAGAGGAATTCTTTAAAAAGGGGGAAATAGTATGAAGTTCATGTTAGGGCCATGTAATAGTTACCCGATTCCTACTTTACCTACATTTTTTCGCAACAAATCACGTCCCCACGAAAAAAGATATCAAGTTAAACATTTAGGAAATTGAATGAAAGGCACTAAGGAACATTCGTATGGTCCTAAATGCCCCAAGATACAAAAAATGTGTTCATTAATACATTTAATTAATACATTAATACACATTGCCATAAGCTAACACATTTAACTTCAAGAGAAACTTAATTTTATTTTTATGAGGCAGAGAACCGATTATCTACAGAAGTTTAGAATCAAGACAATTTTGATCTAGAATCAAATTCAAATAGAATACGTCATATACTAAACCTAATCACAAAATATTTTCAAAATATTGATAATTGTTAAACAATATATTAGAGAAGATAGCATAGAAAAATCATATTTTAAAACATTACAAAATAAAAATGAAATAAAATTCTCTATGAAAAAAATATTTGTGCTTTTAAAAATGTGAAAAGACACGAACATAAAATGTTGATAAAATTGACATGAGAATTTGTTCAGGTGTCTGAAGAAGACTCTAAATTTGAGTAATAAATTTATTTCACTTTCCATTTGTAACTTTGCAACCCTGATCGAACAGTAGTTACAGTGCGTTACAGTTATATTCTACAGAGTACAATGTAATAATAATCTGGCTACAAATATTCCGTTTATCGGTCGTACGATAGGACCATTGTTTAGTAAATTCTACAACGTGAAAGTAAATAATCTTTAGCGTATCATAGGACAGACGTTTATTCATCAATATTTTGCTCTTGCTGCACGAGAAACATGGAATCTTAAAACAGTAAAAAGTCGAGTCTTAAGGTGAATACCTAACCATAACTCCACGAATCATGCAGACTCCCACATTATTGCATTTAAACGCAACAGCTCGAGGTATTCGGGAACAGAGTCAAGTCGGTCTCTATAGCTCTTCGCATCAGGATCGGCGTAAAACTGGAAAAGACAAATCTTGGATTTTGATTTTTCACACTGATGCGATATTCCCTCACCTTTCAGGACCAAAGCCAAGCAACCTTTCCTAAATAACTAGAGATGAAAACACATAGTTTCTCCACAGATAACTGTTTCTCTATGGAACGGCTTTTCCTTAAATCATAAATGTTAAAAGCTCAACTCCGGTACTCTGGTGTACAGACTTGGATGCCTATTTTGCATCTAAACACAATATCAAAAACTGTGGGTGGGTTATTCAACGAGCCACGCTTATAACACGATTGTGGTATCGGCGCTGCTCGCATTTTTCGAGTACAATTGTCAATTTTTGTCTACAATCGAGGACGCAATTATATCAGTATCACGTATTGCACACCGTACTCGGTTTTGAATCATACTTCTCATATTTGCGAGAACCGTAACGCACGCACAAAGGGACGACGAAAATAAAGAGATCGTGATAAAAAACAGGTAGTACATAAAAAATAAAAGCCGGTAGGGAAAGTACGAGGATTACTATTGCCCCTAGTCTAAGGCACGAATATAAATAACAGCTCCTTCCTTCGGTGCCCAAATCTCAAGAGGTACAAAAGCAAAAGGCCTGGTTTGACTTTTGTCATCCGAGATATTTTTATTTTGATTAAATTTTTATAAGATAATAAACATAAATAAATAAAAAGTACACCGAAGCGCTGGTAGATTTAATGCGTCAACTTCTGGAATACCATCGCCGGAGGCGGACTCGATCGCCGAATTACGTATACACCACTATGTTGCAGCCAACCCCCTCTCCCATCGGGAAAGTGAACGATCCAATTTACAAGAGGCTCGAGCGCAAAGCGTTGATTTCATGACGTCCGCTTCGACCCTTCGCGTTTTACATTGATTCAGTTCAGTCGATAAAAACTGGTTAGTTTATTTACAGTAACGTGTGGTGGAATCCAGTGTCCGAATCAAAGCCCTCATTCAAAAGCTTTTCATTAAAATCCGTGATCAAAACCCAGTCATTTGCACAATCCTTTTATAAGAGGCCGCGACAAAAAATCAATTCACGAACTGATAAGAACCGGAGCTAACCAGCGTGATGTGTTAAAAGATAGTTGTTTAAATCGCTAAGACTTAAATTTCCGGTCCTTCGAAAAGGATTCGTCCCTTCGCTTCCATGCTCCAAACGCTCTACGCTTATAGTGAATGATCCAGAATCATGTAGACTGCACTACAATAGACGTTTATGGTAATATTTATTATGAACATTGGAGTAACGAGTTGACTTAATTTTGCTTTTTTTTTGCGGTTCACAGTGACGGCGCCGTGTGGCCAGGAGATTTTAGGCTAAGAAAAAACGGGGGAAGGGGCGTGCTGAGGTGTAAGGCAAAGGCTGCTCAAATCAATTTACCCAGAAGGTAACCGACTATAACCATAGCGACGGCGATGGCAACACTCGTGAATGTTGGAGAAAGCTGAGAAGTCATGTGCGAAGATGCACCCGCTGGCTGATCTGACCAGTTCGCATCCTTATCTAGTGTCGCGTTTCGCCATCTCAGGATCTCCTCCTGTTACACAAAAAAGATAATCGTTTTAGAATTTCACATCCTTCATTCTTGAGATTTATACGGAAGCAAATCTAATGCTGAGAAGAACCTGTTTTAAATAACAACTTTTGTGGAAAAAACTGGTGGAGTGACGAATAACTTGACAGGGTTGCTACAGACGTGTGGTTCCAAAATTCCATGACTTTTTCAGGCTTACTTTCGAAAAATTCAATTTCAAAACATTTTACTGTTCACAGACTAATTAATTAACAATGTCTTACACAATTATTAATGAGTGCAAATTTGAAGGACTTTTCAACCAATATCGAATTCTAGATTCTCATTAATATTATTATAAAATTCTAAAATGTCTGAAAGTATTATGATTATATTATTTTTAATAGATTTAATACTTTCACGGTGATTCATTATAATAAATTTAAAGCAGGTTTTTCGGGTTAATCGTGTACAAAACTACGAATCTTGTCGACGTTTCGTGAAAATTGCAGTTCACTTCTGCAGGTATTCAAAAATTAATGATCAATTTAACAAATATAAGGCAAAACAATTTCAAACTTGAAACAATTAAAATTGAAAATGAAACATTCGAAATTGAAGAATTTCAAAGTCAAACATTCAATATTGTAAAATTTCAAGACTTGAATACTGAGTTTCAGGGTTGCTACAAAGTGCCATTTCGAAATTCCTTTTCCCCAACCAACTTTTCATTTTTCTTGGCCGTTATAAAGTTGTCTTTCGTGTTTCTAAATTTAGCTTAAACGCTTTCGGTAACAACAGTCATACAGAATTTCATAAATATCAACTTCAGTTTATAAAAAATTCCCTGACTTTCCGGAATTACTTGACCCGAAGCAACCCTGAGTTGTCAAAATGTCAATGTCAAAACCATCAAAATTAGATAGTGTTTTAAGATACATCATTCTGAATTATAGGATAATAAAAAAGTAATCTCCAAAATTCAAATAAATTCTAATTCGCCTGAACAATTTCACGTTTCGTGCAATAAAACTATGAAGACAAATTTAAAAAAAAAAAACTGAACATTATTGAACTATCAAAAACTTTAGACCCTGTTGCGCGGTTCAGCTTTTTTGAAATCTGGTATATAAGCCTTTGTGAAATCTTTTGAAATTTTGGAAATCTTGGTAAAATCATTAGAAATATTTTGAAATATTGGTAAAATCTCTGAAATCTTTGTAAAATCTTAAAATCTCAAAAGACAAGTAGTCAACCCCTTGGAAATTGTACAAGATTGAGCGGCTGAAGTTTTGAATTGTCTGATTTGAAAATGTTGAATCTGAAATGATTCAATTTTGAAATTTAATTTAGTGGTTGAATAATTTGAAATACTATCTAATTCTCCAAATTTAAATCTTTCGATTTTTAATGCCAATAACTTCGAATCGTAATAAATGTAAAATTGTTAATTAATCACAAGTGTGAAGTACTATTACACTTTAATAACAGATAAACACAATAATAATAACATAACTTGAGAGTTTGAGATCCAATAACTTCAACTTTTTCTTTGAGTTACTTCTCTAAAACTAAAGTACGTATTTATATTTTCAAAAAATAAATTATTGATCTTATACAATCTAGAAAGTGACAATCAAAACACTGAACTATCAACCTTGTGTCATTGTTACTAAGAAACAGAGAAAAGCGGCTTCAATATTGTGAATGCATTCTGCAAGACATGTAAGGTGCACAAATCGATTTTATCGTAAGTGTCTAATGCAAACAATAAGAATAAGGGCACGTGTCAATGACGTGACTATCCAGCCTTTTTCCAACGAAAATTATTATGCAAACAAATTCAGGTGATAACTTTTTCATAATATTTTTAGTATTAATTTTTTCTCGAATAGTATAAAATATTTTTCTTCAAAGAGAAAAACTTCTCAAATTACAAAAAAAATCCTTCAGTGGATGGATCAAGTCGATATTTTCATACCCTTCTTCATATTCATTAAAAAAGGTAAGTTTTTTAAAATTATTCTTACTCTCAATTGAAGATTTTCCTGCCTCAGATTGCTTTCTTGTACCCTGAGTTGATTGACTTCTTGCGCTGCTTTCATCAATTTCTCTTCAGTATCGCCTTCGGCAAGTAGAGGCTGCGATAAAAAATTTACAATATGAAGGATCGTTATTCACAATTTATCATTGATTATTAACTCGAGGCCAGCACTCACTTTAGGCCCCTTAACAGTGTCGCCGGTACCCTTATTTTTGCCGTTGGTTACATTTATGTCCGATTTAGCTGTTACAGTAGTCGGTGTACCTTTAGTCGTTGTGGCACTGGTTACAGGATTTTCGAACACGCATTTCAGTTTGGAATCCATCAATTGACTCGGGTTTGAATCTCTCCACTGCAAATAAAAAAAATGCAAAAGTTTAATCAAAATATGAGATGTAAATTGGATTTTGCACTTAAATATAATTAATACGTACTACATCTTGTGGATATTCATCATTGTCGCCTTCAGGAGCTAGTAACGTCTGTACCATAAACTTGTGCTTGCTCTTTTCCGATGGATCAAAATCGTATGGCTGTAAGCAAACTGTAAAAAATAATCTCTATGCATTCTAATCACACTTGGCATTGTTTCGGGAAAGAAGTTCTTGCTGAATATCGCCAAAAGGTACATAAAATTAAGTATTCATATTTTCTAAACACGCTCCTGCGAGTGCATGGCAAACAGTTCCAAAGTTCAAGATTTCTTTGGCCGAGAAATCCCATTTGAATAATAGTAAGAATTTTTTTAAAAAGATTCGATGCCTGGAAGTACAAAAATCTAATTTTGTCCTGCAAAGCACCGCTCAAACAATTTTGTTCTACGGTTATGTTCCAGATTTGCTAGTTATATCACTGAATTGATACTGTATACGAGTTTAGCAGCTTGAAATCTATAATAAAACCATGTTTCACCATCTATACTAAAATATACGTTTTTTTTTTTAGATTGTGTCGAAAATCAATCAGGAAAGGTGCTATTTGGACCTCAGATTCGGATTCAGGGACTCAAAATACATAGGAATACATGTGTCTCGTCAAAAGTACCAGACTTTTTTTGTGTGGCTGTGTAATATATTATCTTAAAATAACTTAAACACCTTGAAATCCTGAAAATTTTGGTCTGTCCTTCATATCCCTTTAAATTTTCGAAATCTGTATAAATACTTTGAAATAAATTCAATTTATCCCTAAAGTTCCCTAGAAATTCGTTAAAATCCCTTGAAATCATAAATATCCATAAAAATAAAATTCACGTATGCGTTCACGTCCCTGGATTTTTATTTTCAAATATTAAAAAAAATATTTAATTAAAATAAAGTTTATTTTATTCCCTAAAGTTCGCTAGAAAGTCGCAAAAATTCCTTGAAATCGTAAGAAGCTATTAAAATAAGTACAAATCATATGAAATTCCTGGGATACAAATTAATTGTATTGATTAAATATATTTATTTTTTAATATTAAGGGCCCTACAATTGATTACAACGAAATCTCTTGAAATTCTTTGAAATCTTTTAAAATAACTTAAAATCTTTTAAATACTTTGAAATTTTGTTATGCTCTTCATATCCCTTGAAATGGTTCAAATTCGTAGAAATCCCTTGAAATAAAACTTATTTTATTCCCAAAAGATCTCTAGAAATTCGTTACACCCCCTTAAAATACTCTTAAGTCATTGGAAATCGTAGAAATCCATTAAAATATGTAGACATCATTTGAAGTCCCATGAATATAAATTAAGTTTCTGGATTATTTTTTTTTATTTATTTTTTATTCTGGACAACCTAGATTTTTATTTTCCAATATTAAAAGGCCGTAGCTACGTGTACCGAAATTTCGGTACAAAGAGCTGGATTTTATCGGTACAAATAATTGAAGCTGGAAAAGGGGCTATTTGTACCGCAATTTCGTTACGTACCATATAGCTGGATTTTTTCGGTACGCGTAGACGCTTCCATATTAAAAACATAAACAACTTAAAAATCCATTTAATTAAATTTGTAACATATGTCTGAAAAAACTCTTACTTTCATAATTTTAATATTTTCATGGATGTCAACATTTGTTACGTGTCTGAAGATTTCCATAAATATTGTTGGTCACAGAATGGTAAATTTTCAATAGCAATACTTTCTGAACCTCCAATTGAGAATTGTTTATACTTGAAAAATTTACACGTACACTTGATAATTCAGAAATGGTTGAATCTAAACCATCTAGAAATTGTCTAATATTACAAAATCAAAATTGTTTGACATCAAACACGTATTATTTCAAATTGTTTAAACATTGAAAAAAGTATCGGGGTGGCCACAATTTTTATAATTTTCATCTCCCAGCTTAGAAAAAAAAATTCTCTCTGCGAAACCCAGTTTTTTCAAATATGATCAATCGCGGAAGTCGCTGAACATCGTCAAACCTTTTTGCAAGAAATCTATTGACTTTGAATCATATAATAAGTAGGATAAGAAAACTTTTGTGTCCAATAAAGAAATAAGAGAGATGTGTAGTATTATACACCAGCAGCAAATGCACGCGCGCGAAGCGTGCGATTGAAAATTGAAAGTGAAACATTTTAAAACAGAAGCTATCAAAGTTGAAAATTTTCCGTCAAATATTATGAAAATTGGATAATTTCATTACAAAGGAGTTGAATTGTATCATTTTTCATTGAAAGCGTTCAAAATAAAACCATTTTATTTTCATTTGAAGAATCTCGAGATTGGATGATTTCATATTAAAATTTCGAAAATAGGACAATTTAAAAATGTTAAAAATGGAATATTTTCAGATTCGAATTTTGGAAATTGGATAATTTAACATTTAAAGGAATTCTGATTATATTATTAATAATTTGAAGCGTTAAAAATTAAATACTTTAAAAATGAAAACTATTTAATTTGAATAATTTAAAATTCAAACATAAAGTTCGACAATATTTGAAATTGAAAACTAAATTGAATATTTTAAAGTAAAAGCTTCTGAAATTCTGGAATTTCAAATGGTTATTAAATAAAAAATTATAATTTAACATCTTAAATTGAAGGGGTGGCTGTACAGAAGTAGATAACCAACAAAATAGGAATTTTTCAGAAAAGCGAAAAAACATTCTGTAAAATTGAAATCACCATTTGAAGGTAAGACAGTAGCTGACAATCTCAAAGTGACACAAATTGTAATAGGCTAGTCTGCGGTATGCAACAATTTACATTAATTAAATATTATATGGAATGTATATTTACAGAAAAAATATTGTTGGTGGATTAGCTTACCTGCTATTTCAGTTACTTCCTTCGGTTTAAGAACTCCAGAGTTTGGTCTTACGCAATACCTTTTTGGAGCAGTTGTCTTTATTTTAAAATATACTTTGTGATTTGTGGGATTAGTGAGCTTCATGTAAGACGTAACAGGAGCCCCCGTGAAAGGTCCTAGGATAAAGATAAAAATAAAAATTAATATAAAGTCAAAACTTATAAATAAAAATGAGAACTGTAATTTTTTTTAAATCCCTACTCTTTTAACATTAATACATTGGAATTATTTTAAATTGTATTTTCAATTACTCTTTTAATTATGGAATTGATGTGAGCATTTTTTCAGTAACGTTCGCGACTTATCAAAAAGGACCGTGCATCGATAAAATGATATCGTCATGTTGAAGTGTTATGAAAGCGGTATTAAATTATCACCTTGAGTTTAAAAACAGTCTTCAACTTGCTAATATTACGTTTGGTTACTTTACTCTGGACTGTTACACTACAGATTATTTACAGAATAAAGAGAAATCATGGAAATGAAAAGTATTTTTTGGGTTGATTTTAAAATCCTCATTTTGCATTCTCAATTAACATAATTATTAAAAATGTAATAAGTAATAAATAATAAAGTAATAAGAATGAATACAAGTTGCAGGAGCAACAAAAAAGTTGAATTTGCAACCAAGAAACATTGTTTCGTCAAAAAAGGAAAAAAAGGTCATCTAAAATGTGGAATTTTTAAGCCAAAAAGACGAAATTCCTACAAAACAGTTGAGTTTTCAATACAAAAGTATGAATTTTTAACTACAAAGTTAATTTCTAACGAGGTAATTGTATTTTGAAGAAAAAACTACTCTTATTCCAAAAAAGTTATAAAAATTAATTTGGATAAAAAACAAATAAACGAATTTCTAACTAAAATAATTATTTATTGACCATAAAGGTGAATTTTCCATAAAATACATAAACGTACAACTAACGAAGATAAATTTTCAACTAAAAATATAATAATTACATTTTTAGTTAAAATACTAACTTTCAACTAAAAAAAAGAGAAGTCAACGAATTATTTGAAATTTAAACTTAACAAGATAAATTTTCAATCACAAAAATTAATTTTCAATCAATTATAACACATTTTTAATCAAATAGTTCAATTTTAAACTTAATAGATGAATTTTCAACGAAATATTTGAATTTTCAGTTAACAAAATTAATTTTTTATTACAAAAAAAAAAAAATAAAGAAATTTCAACAAAATATTTGAATGCTCAACCAAAACCGATTACGTTGCAAGCAAACAGTTGCATTTTTATTCAAAAGATATAAAATTCCTACAATAACGGATACATTTTTAAAACAAAGAGATAACATTTTAACCAAAAAAGATTAATTTTCTACCAAAAAGGTGAGTATTTAACAAAATACATGAATTTTCAACAACATAATTGAATTTCTATTAAAAAAATGAATTTTCAATAAAATAGTTAGATTTTCAATCAATAAAATGAATTTTATCCAAAAAGATAATTTTCTTTAAAAAAAAACGGTATTTTTAACCAAATAGTTGAATCTTTGACAAAAAGATGGATTTTTAGGACAAAAAAAACAGTTAAGTTTTCAGTTAAAAAAATTAACTTTCAATTAAAAAAAAATGAATTTTCAACAAAATAGTTACATTTGCAAATAAAGAAAGAAATTTTCAACAAAAAAGATGAATTTTCAACCAAGATTAATTTTCTACCATAAAAAGGTGAATTTTTTAACAAAACACGTGGATTTACAACCAAATAGTTGAATTTTCATGAAAAAAAATAATTTTTCATAAAAAAAATGGTATATTTAAATTATCAGAATAAAGAGAAATCATGGAAATGAGAAGTATTTTTATGGTTCATTTGAAAGTCCGCATTTTGTATTCTCAATTTAAATAATAACTACAGACTCTGCTATGTCATAAGAATGAACACGACAAGTCGCAGGAGCAAAGTGCACATCTGATTAATACTGCCAGATATAATACAGAAAAAAATAAAAATATATAGAAAAACCGTTCAAAAATCAAAATTGGTACTTGAAATCATCTTGGATTCTCTACTTAATATAGATCTTGAAAAATAAACACTTTTAATTTCAAAAAATTAAATTGACTTTTAATAGAATATGCAAGTCGTAATTTTTTGATTAATGAAGACTTGTGGAAGAGTGTAAGAAGTTTCTAAGAATTGTTTTGAGCACCTCATACAAGCTGTAAAGAGTTCAAGGAATGGAGTAAATCAAGTCTTTATTATTCTTTTTCTGAAAATTACAAGATTTTAGTGAAGAATTTTTTAAGGAGAAGAGTATTTAAAAAGTTTATAGAGATCTTGAACTAAAGTTAATTGTTAATAATTTAATTTGCATTGAGCAAACTGTTTTTATTTAAACAAATTTTTCGTTCTTTTAAGGAATTTTGATTTACTACGTAGAAAAGGATATGTATGCCTGTTCTAATATTTATGTTATAACAAGAATTGTTTATTGAAAGAAGACTTTGGTTGGTTAAAATAAGCTTTTATCAAATCAAGTAAAAATGTTCCTTCAGTCAATAATTTTTTACAAGTGAACTGAGATAATATGTAAAATAAGAATTACTTTCTATAATAATGAAACGCAGTGGTTTCTTTGAAAACTGAAAAGCTAAAATCATTCTATAATTTGTTTCAAGCATGGAATAAAGCAGTTTTTTCTTTTTATTTCAATGTTTTCATCTGAAAATGAAGCGACTTGAGCTCTTTTTAAAGTGAAGATTTATTAAATCCTCTTTGTGACTAAATAATTTCTAATCCAATAATATTCAACATACCAATCGTATCTTCTATCTACCGCAAATTCAGAAAGGAAACACCGAAACGTTTTTTGTTTGTTTTAATAAACAAATAGGTACACTCTTCTTTATTTCATATAATTGCAAGACATGTATATATAATTAATAATAACTGAATAATTAAAAGAATAAGCAGTACGTTTTCTCGAACAAAATAGTATAAATCTCATCCTTTTGAAGGTAAACAAATTTCAAATTGAAATAATATTCCGGGTTTATATTTACAAGTTATAAAAACGATTAAAAATAACTTTCTATACACAAAGCGACCCAGCGAAAAATCCTAAAATTGGTTTAAACAAAATAAGACATAAGTTTTTCAACATCGGAAATAAAATTACTAGGCACCATTTCAAAAATTAAGTACAATGTTGATTCCTCGTGTCCTAATGGGCACCCTAACCTAAGTATAAAAGTTATAAATAAAAAATATCAACATTTTTGTCCCAAAATGGATGCTACAGTCACCTTCATAACATTTGTGCTTCTTTTTCTTTCAACAAAAAGTCTTTTGGCAATAAAATTAGATACATAGGTGATAATTTGACTAAAAAAATCATGATTAGGATTCAAAGTCTGATTCAGCAATATTTTGGAGTAGGGATATTTACTATAAAAAATGTCTGTTTCTTTTTGGCTGTAAATTATGCAAAGACGAATCAGAGAAAAATGAATGTTGAGTGCGCAGAGGAAGAATAATTTTCGAGGCGACGTGGAATAAAGTAGTAAAAAGTGGTGTGGGTTGAAAGATAAGTACAGCACGTCGTTGAGCTTTTGACAGCGGAAAGCGGCCATCTGACAACGTCATCGTCTGGCGATCGCCTCCGAAATTGTCGTTATCGGGGATGATCCGGCAAGTCGGAGCACCTTCTGTAGAGAGTGCGCGATTCGCTAGACGGTGACGACGCTGCTGATCAAGTCGCGGTAAGTTAAATAGGCGCGATCATGCCGACATTGCGTGTAAGGGGGTAAACTAGATACGGAAGGGAGCAAGGAAGGCAGGAAGGAAGCATGCGAATTCGTTAAACAAATCGTACCCCTGAATCGCAGCTCATTCTGCGGCTCGATAATTAAAACCTGTTCGGGCTTCGACATCCTGTATCACACACTCAACTGACTCGCTCACACGGGAAGTCGTCACCCTCGAACCGCGATGTTTGTCCGTTTTTTTCACTCCGTCTTGACAGGTTATTTGACGCACTAATTTTTCCGCAGCACCGCCGTTGTGCTCACGATTCCAGTATTCAGGGATTCCGTTGGACTATTCTGTGTTCTGATTTTTGGCTCACGCGAAATACGCATGCGTTATGACGTTACGTCACGACTCCATTATTACTACTGCAGTCATCCTCACAATTTTGGTAAATCGGAACGATCGGAACACCTTGAAATGAGAATGGAGCGCGAAAAGTTTGAACTGTGTTATTTTTTTTTATTTCTTTTGTTTTATGAAATGCTTCCATATTTTTCAAAAATTGTTCCCGCATTATTTTTGTAATCAATTGGTGGTGTTTTTTTGCTATTTCGTGTTGAAAATTGTGTCAGATATTAATTTTCCAAAAAAATCTGGAACATGCGCAGATGGGCATGCGCATATGGAACTGGCGCGAAGTTTAAAATTACGAAATATACAATAAAAGTGTTTTAAACAGAATGATTGCGCCTGTTTAATTCTGACAATAATACAATCCATTTCTTGGTGGAATCGTTTGATTGCCTTTTGGAGGTCATTTTGTGGTGTTTTTTGATCTTTGGTGGTCAGAATTGCGAAACTTCCAGAAATTTAAAAATTGCTGAGCTAACTTTACGCTTTAACGCCCCTTTTTAATACAACAATGTATTTTCAGAGATCTCATCTCTGGTATTTTCTTATATATAGTTGCAGGGAAAATAGTTATGATAGTAATGATTATCAAATGACCACAAAATTATTCCACAACAAAAAAATGTCGGATTTTGTATAGTTGACGTGCCAACAGCACGGGTATGGCTACGTTTATCGAAATTTCTGTGCGAATATACGTTTTTTTTGTACGAATAGTTGGAGCCTGAAAAGAGACTTTGTACCGAAATTTGGGTCCAAAGAGCCTGATTCTTCCGTTACACGTAGATACTGCTTTAATGGCAATTTTAAGTAAACTTATTCGAAAATAAATATAATTAGGCACCCTTCCAATTTTAAATCCTGTGACAATTAAAATTATGATTTAAAAATCGCGCCAACATAAACTAGTTCCGGTTTTGGGGTAACAATCTGGGTCATTTGGAAACTCGCCTTAATAATGTCACGTGACCCTGCATCAATCACATTGGTGAATTTTTAAGACAAATGTTCGAAAGGGGGTTCGGTTCGGGGTTTCCTTTATTGGTTTCTTGCTTTTTTGCCAGCAAACGCAAAATGGTAGGTATTTGGGTATTCACTTGTCCGAAATTTCATTTTCCCTAAAACTCATTTTGCCGAAAAAATCACTAGATTACTAGCCGCCTTCGAAACAATTGATAGATGGGCTTCTGCTTGCCAATTTTAATTGGGCAAGCAG